>JASTWK010000691.1:0-92963 GCA_030770225.1 Temnothorax unifasciatus | reverse complement strand
CGCGGCCACCGCATTTAAAGCAGGCGCTAGTCCTGTCTTTCGGGAAGGAACATGTTGTGCGGACATGTCCATAGCGCCAACATTTATAGCATTGCACGGGCCTAGCTTCCAAAAGCTCGACCCGTGCAACTGTCCATCCGATCCTCATTTTACCGGAGGACGAAATCTTAGTAGCCGCCGATAATGGGCACTTAATCCAAATGGAATTAAGTCCATTATTCATCTTTCGTATTTTACCAAGTTTAATATGATGTTCATCACAGTCGCCGATTACGGACACCTCGTTGGCAATTTCGACGGGAGTTATGGAGTCATCGAGGTTCCACACTCTCAACTCGCCCATGGTGGTCGGGCGAGTGATGCGCACCGAGTCATCGTTTAGTGCCTCCTTCAATTTGCCAACCAGAGTATCTGCTTTGGCAATTCCATCCGCGCCGGGAATCTCTATGATAATTCCGCCGTTAATTCCACGGCGAATTTTTGAGGCCTCAATGCCAAGAGTGTCTAGGCTGATTTTGTCGCGAGCCCTTTTGAGGATGTCAGAATAACTGACATCTTTATTGAGGCTAGTGATTGAGACCGCCGCGGTCCTCGGCGGTCTACGTAACCGGGTATTTGGACGAGGACGAGGATCACCACCAGCGGTATTCGACTTATCTTTATTAACCGGTTTTCTACGATCTGGTCCAACGTCTATTGGAGGAGATGTGGGAACAGGAAGCTCTACAAATTCCCCATCGGAGGCCACAGACGATTCCGTCGTGTCGTTTCTACACAAAACGCCTTTATTCTTAGTTCTAGTTCTATTAACCCGACCGTCTGAGTAGTCCTTGTGCTGGTCACTGAACTTCGATCGGAGTTCCTCCATGTTTAACGCGAGTTGAACAATTTGATTGCTCATTTGTTCCAGAGCTTGATTATATCCCGCATTATCCTCCAGATCCACCACACGAGTGGAGGAGAAACTAAAACGAGTTCTGAGGTCGGATTTCTCGCTCTTCTTAGGGGAGATACTCTTTTTAGTCTTTAGTATGGGCGTAGGCGCTTTGTTCAGGTCCGTATCCGATTTGGAATCGGATATTTGGTCATTCCGTAACTTCCTAATTTTACCCAATACCATCTGATGAGCAGTAACTCTAGGCTTAGAGGCTCCCTTTGTGGAAGGGAAGAAAAGTCCTCTACTCGTTTATATTCAACATCCTTGTTGAGGCCATACTTCACAGATTCCAGAGCATCAGTAGGTTGAGACGAACCGCTTGCATTCGGAGATCGTTTTGAAGAATCTGTACGCTTGGAGGCATTTCTCAGGTTTTTTATTTCCTCACGGAGAACTGCTAAATCCTTACGAAGTTCCTCGTTCTCGCGACGCATCTCGAGATACTCTTTCCTCTGAGCCTCCTGATCGCGCGTAATTTTGCGCAACTGGTCCGTTAACTTCTTGTTTTGTATCTCCAAATTAATGATATCTCCGGTGGCACCCAGGCGTTCGGAGTATATGCTTATAATTTCCTGAACGTTAGAAATTCCATCTCTAATATAAGCCGTAAAATTGTCTTTAATATTTTTACTGGTGGAGCGGAGGGACTCCATTTTACCAAGGCATTCCGCAGCATAGTTTGATAATTGTTCGGAGCTCAATGTCCTCAACTCCGCTGCCGAAACCGGATAAATGCAGTTTTTGTGCTTTGCGGGTTTCAAAGCCGGAGAGAAGATCACACCGTCAGAGGTAGTATATCTTCTTTTTATCGGTTGATTCGTAGGAGAGATCTCTTGGGAGTTCTGAAAATTAGGAGACGAACGGTTTTTTCTCTTTTCGTTTCTGTAAGGAGTAGGCGGAGGAGGAATATCCTCATCATCGTCAATCATGATGACTTTGTCGACCATCTCACTCTGTTGGCGTCCACTCGCTAGCTGGAGAAAATCATGGTCATGATCATCGGGCGTTCTGTGATTCTTCGGAATCCAATATAATCCTCCTAGCTGAGTTGAATGCAGGAAGCTCATCATTATCCGGTTCTTCCGTCGGAGAATCATCGTCACCCGCCTTTATCGCGGGTGAATAACTTCCGTCCAAAATGGACGTAGTTAAAGTTCTGGTTAGATCTTCGGATGGGTCGGTCGTCTCCACCTTGGAAGATCCTTCAGCAGGCGATTGAATCTTGTCGGAAACTTCTTCAGCAACTTCTTTTTCGCCAGTAACGGATTGTCGCATATCCGTAGTGGCCTTTTCGGTAGCCAATGCGCCTCCGGTGCCCGAGGTCAACACCGGTGGTAGCCCTTCGCCGGATAACGACATAACGCCCCCAGGGACAATAGGGACGGTACGCCGGTCGTCGGTATCCGAAGCCGACGAGGATATATTCTTTTCCATGTGTAATGCCATTGTTGTATAAGTTGGTTTAGGGGGTGTCCTTCCCCAAGGGCTCGCCCTTCCATAACGCATCAAGCCCAAGGTGCGCTATGAGCCGACAAGGTGTTGAATCGGCGATAACAAATAGCATTCCGCGCAGAGAGGCAATGCGCAGAGTAATACAGACTCACAAGAGTCAACCGTCCATAGTATTACAAATATATCACATAATCAAAGTTACAAGTATTCCATGTGTTAACAGGATAAGAGCAGGCCACATATCAGGTCTGCAAGTTAAGTTCGGTTGTAACCGGACGGTCAGTGTGGGCGCTACGGATCACGCCTCTATGTCCGCTTGGTCACTGGTCGCCACTCGATTTGACCCGTTAATCGAGAAGGTAATTCGTTAAAGTGTGAAGATAATTCATTAAAGTTTCTAAATTGTCGATTTTATTAATGTTCTTTCCCTTTTCAGGTTCCATTCATCCGTGGATCATCGCCGTCGTAGACACCCGGATTGTCGCGTTATCTCGCATACCGCGGTGGACGAGGGACTTCGATGGATCATCACCGGTATGACAGGTAAGTATGAACACTAAATTTTACTTATATTTTCTACCTTCAGGTTCCCGTCGCATCTGGATCATCGCCGTCGTGGACACCCGGATCTTCGCGTTACGTCGCATACCATGGTGGACGAGGGACATCGATGGATCACCGCCGTAGGATTAGGTAAGTAGTAGGTAAGTAAATGTTGACTAATTTGGTATTTGTTTAACAAATGATTCACAATTTTATTCACTTTAGTTCGTTTGTGATGTTGATGGTTCAAACTTCGTCCTTTGGTACTTAGCGTACGTCGATGTCGATGACGCAGTTATATAACAATGGCACTTTATCTCCACAGGTTTCGGTTATTTTCATAAATAAATCGTGCATGGCATTATCGCTCGTCGTCATTAACAATCATACACTGTTGTTATTAACAAATTATTCACGTAGATGGGACTTAGTGCGACGCCCCGATACAGTGGTGTCGATGACGTCATCACCTCACCTTGGCACTCTATCTTCGCCGTTTTCGCTCTTTTCAATAAATAAATTGCACATGGCGCATGCCTCCGTGATTATTAACAATCATACGTCGTTGTTGTTAACTAGTTATTCACGCACATGGGACTTAGTGCGACGATCGGTTACCCCGAGCCGATGACGTCATCACCTCACCGTGGCACTTTATCTTCGCCGGTTTCGATTGTTTAAACAAATCAACTTCACACGGCGTCTTCTCTCGTGATTACTAACAATCATACGTGGTTGTGGTTAACAAATTATACGCGCACACGGGACTTAGCGCGACGACACGTTGCACAAGGCCGGCGACTCTATCATTTCGCGTAGACACGTCTTCGTTTATTTTAGTAAATAAATTGCACATGGCGCACGCCCCCGTGATTATTAACAATCGTACGTAACTGTTGTTAACGAATTTTGCACGTACGCGGGACTTATTGCGACGGCGCGACACACACGAGATATACGTCTTACCGCTTTCAGAGCTCGCGAGAGACTGCCTCGAGTTTCTCTACGCTCGTTGGCTCTCCACTTCTCGTTTCGACCCTCCACTCCGGTGCCGGAACGACTTTCTCTTTTCGGGAAATTTCCATACGGCGTAGTTACCCGTGTTATTCTCATTTTTTCGTTAACCGCGATGTTGATGCGGAAATTTCCACTCGCTGAGTATTCAGAGTGATGCCCCGACCTGGCAACAAGGTAGCGGTTTTTCATGTTTTTTATTTATTGCGCGCCGATGACGCCGACCCCTGCGCAGGGTCTTTCCCCTTCTAACAATGCTCCATCCGAGTGATTTCCTCGGAGAAGATGTCTAGGTATACCCGGACCTTGAGGCCCTTGACGCCGACCCCCTGTGACTCGTCATTGGGACCTAGTAGGACCAATGGCGGGTCGTCTCCCCGAGGATGACCCCCAGGTTCCGAGATCGAGGACGGTTCCGTAACTTCCGACCCGGTGGTCGGATCGAGTCGCGGTTTGCACCATCGTGTGTCCCAGGTGCCCCACGTGAATCCTGGGCCATTCGTTTCTCGTTTCGCGCGCCGTCCGCGATCTCTTGACCTTTACAATATTTCGCGATACGGGTCATCCCTGATCGCTGTTCGTGCTCTACTGACGCGTCATGGGTACCTATTTTCGCGAAATTCGCTTGTCTCGCTAATTTCTCTATCCGCGGTCGGATCGGCTCAGCGCCGCGTCGTGATCGCTTCTCACGGTCTGCGCGCTCGTCATGAGTCGCGGGATCGTTCGAATCTCGCGCGGTTTGTATTTTCGGGACCCACCCGGAATGGTTTGCCATCTTGGTATCGGAAACCCGTTTCGCGCCCCCGCCAACAGATGGCGCCCTTTTGCGTCGAGCTTACGCGCCATTCGCGTTCGGTTTTCCCGTTCGTCGCGTGGTTCGCTTTTTTCGGAACCAAGCTACTCTGTTTTGATTTTCCCGTTTCTGATCGTTCCTCGCGGTACGGCGAACGATCAAGTCATCTGAAGATTGCGTGTGGCCGTGGGCCTTGGCGCTCTTTGCGCTCTGAAAACCAAAGTAAATCGAATATAACCGGCCACGGCCTGAAACGAAACTAAAACTTTACGGCATCTTTTGCCCTTCGACCAAGCATTTGCCCGTCGGTATCCTACTCTAAGTGGGGTTTTTCCCCTACGCGCGACTTATATGCTACCTTAAAACTACGGCGCCGGATGGTGCGCTTTGAAGCGGGCTCAGCATGGCCGGTCCCGTCCTGTCTCCACCTGTGTGGACCTGTTCGGGAAGGTTCCGCGGTTCTAATGGGTGGTGCTCCTTCGGCTGGGAAGCATGCGGTTGCACGGTTCAGTCACCCGGTATGGGGGAAAAAACGTAATTATTCTTTTTCCTTATTTTTCAAATCGGGGAGAAAGAGGTCAGGTTGGGTCAGGTCGATTGAGGTTAGGTCGGTCAGGAAGTATTTTAGGGAGGATCAGGTCGATTTCCCCGATCCAGGTTTGGCGAACCCGGGGTACCCGAGCTCGGGCAGGCCGGGCTCGAAAGGTGTGGAAGCCAACCGGCCTAGGAGACGAAAACTCCGAATAATAAACCATCCTTTTTGAACATGAGTATGACATCAAAGAGAAAGAAGAACTCCCTGGGTTCGGATACCAGGGGCCGGCGTGGGGGGAGTAGCGTCCCAGCTCCCCCCATGTCGTCATCAAGCGATGGGCGACCCGTCAAGTCTGGCGCGATCTAGTGACGATGGAGGAGAGAGTCCGTGGACTGTCTCCCCTATCGAGGGGGTTAGGGACCGGGAGGATCCGGCGGCTGCCGAGTGGAGGGATTGTAATTTGAAGTATTGGGAAAAGCTCCTTGAATCGGGGATATATTCAGGGAATGGGATATTTGTGTCCATCCTTGAGGCGCTCAAGATTGACGCGAATCAGGAGGATATTGCGCTACAGGTTGTGGCAGAGATGGGGGAAATGACTGTCAGGCATATTGAGAAGGCAACCAAGGAAACTATGGCTCAGAGAAGGAAAGCCGAATATGATTTCGTTGAATTGATGGGAGCTTATACTCGGCTAGACGAGTTGAACACCCAGATTAGTGAGGAGAACGCCAGGTTGAAGGTAGAACTCGCAAAGGCTGGAGGCCGTCTTCCGGTGGAGACAAGCGATGCGTCTACCCAAATAAGGGTACACGCTCGCCTTAGGGGAAAACTCCTGGCTGCCTCCGTGGGGGAGTTCGAGGAGAGCTCCACCATGGAGACGGGGGAGATAAGGGTTCGGGATACCGCAACAATGGCGGTACCTCGAACTAAGAGTCGGGGCACAGACGCACCAGGAATGGGAGCATTCGGTGATCAGGGGTTAGACGCGGGGGTGAACTCTCGCTTAAACACCCTGGAGAGGAGAATCGAGGCCCTGACGAGGGAGATACATTCCCTCTCGGGGCGAGTGGGGGGTGCTTCTGGGACCGACAGAGCCGGTCGGGGGGGTGCTTCCTCACGGGTAGATAGTCCTTACGCCCCTTCTCTCCTGCAGATTAGTGCCGGAACGAGGGACGTTGGGAGGAGGGGGGGAGGGCGTCCGGCCCCTGCCCCTGCGTCTGTTGGGCGGAAACCCGGCGGGCGTGGGGATGGGGGGGATCCTGGGCCCCCCCTCTCAGGAAGAAGGGAAAAACTGGGGCTGCGGGGCCGCGCCTGCCCAAAACGGCGGCGGTCTCGATAACCGTCCCTGAGGGGGGCGCGGTCTCGTATGCCGAAGTATTGAGGACCGCGAGGGAAAAGATATCCCTCGCGGACCTCGGGATTGATAAGGTCAAGTGCCGGCGGGCTGTCACCGGGGGTCTCATAGTGGAGGTCCCTGGAGACAGCCCGGAGAGGGCTGACCGTTTAGCTCGGCAAGTTGCCGAGGCACTAGATGGGTCAGGGGTCCGGGTCGCCAGGCCGGTCAAATGCGCGGAGATGCGCTTGACCGGCCTGGACGACTCGGTTACGCAGGAAGAAATTGTCTCCGCCATTGCCGAGGTGGGTGAATGTTCTGTGGGGGAGGTTAGGATCGGGGAGATCCAGCGTCCCCCACGTGGAATGGGTTCGGTCTGGGTGAGGTGCCCTGTGGGCGCCTCACTCAGAATTTGCAAAAATGGCATCAGGGTGGGATGGAGCGGGGTCAATGTGACCCTGCTTCAAACTCGGGCCTTGAGGTGCCACCGATGCCTGGAGGTCGGACACGTCCGAGCTAGGTGCGCCTCCACGGTGGACCGCAGCGATCGATGTTATCGCTGCGGAGTCGGCGGCCACCGTGCCGGCCGGTGTACGGCGGCGGTCCCGAAGTGCCCGCTTTGCGCGGACATGGGATCGCCTGCCGCGCACCGGCTGGGGGGCTCCGGGTGTCCTCAGGGGGGAGGGGGGGTCGCGGGGGTTCGGAACCGTGATGGGACCGGGCCTCCGCGTCTTCCTAGTTGACAATAGGCGTAGCGGGGCGGGGGGGCTTGGGTTGGGTCCCCTTTGGGGTCCTGACCACGAGTGCTCCCCCCGTTCCGCCGGGGGACCTTCCACCGGGGCGGTGAAGCCCCGGTGGGGGTCCCCTGAGCCCGCGGCCGCGGGGATGGGGTGGATCGGCTCCTCCCCACTGGAGGTGTCGACCCGTACTCCCCTACCTCGCGGTCGTGCGGGGGTCGGGGTCCAAGCGGGGATAATTGGGCCCCGACTCCGCCCCCGCACAAAACCCGAGGGAGCGCGGCGGTGGGGATTGTGGTACCTGCCGCCGCTTTAGATTTCCTTCCGTTTCGAGCGGAAGGCCCGGTGGGGTTCCGGAGAGGCCGGGGTATTTGCCCGCTCTTTGGGGCCCCACCGGGGAGAGGTAGCTCGCAAGAGCTGGGTGAGGTCCTCCGGATGCGTACACTAGTTCCCGGGGGGCCTGCGAGACGCCAGGTAGGGCCACACGTTGGGTTTTTAGTGGGTGGAAGTCCCACATAACCCTCGCCCCCTCCCCGGGGGGTGGGGGTACTCGTACGAGTTTTCCCAACGTTAAAAAAAAAAGGATCAGGTCGATTCATAAATTTCAATTAGCGATTGTTTCACAAGTGGATAGAAACGTGTGAGATTACAATTCTCAGGTAACACGTATCCATACATACATCTACACATATGTGCAAACAGCGATTGATGTCTACAGACCACCCAGACCACCCGGCAGGTAACACTGATAGGCCAAACGAGATGGTCATAAAATCGAGACCAAGTGAAAGCTCCCATAGGTGTACCTCTCGAGAACACGCGTATGAACGGCCATAAACCAGAAATCAACATCAAAAGCCGTTAAGCGCACACTCTCCAATATACATGGCGCCATGACGCATATGAATAAACCAGCATTATTATATCGACAAGAAACATGTGTATTGACATTAGCCATGCCAAATACGTAGATATAGACCAGCATCAGATCACAGGATCAGTATCAAAGCCATAAGAGCGTATTCTCATCAGTGATGCAAGTTCTAGCCCTCTAGCAACCACGGTGCTCTTGGAGTGGGGGAACGCCACTACAAGCGCGCGCCGTGTCCGTGTGCTCGGCTCTGCTCGGGTGACCCGAGCATAGCCGAGCGCGGGGCGCACACGGTACTCTTGGAGTGAGGCACGCCACCGCTACAAGCGCGCGCCGTGTCCGTGTGCGCTCCGCGCTCGGCTCTGTTCGGGTCTTAGAGACGAGCAGGCATATCTCCTTTCCACCAAGGCAAACACGAGGCGACGCGCGACGCGTTCCGCGTTTCTGTTACGTTGCTTCCGTAATGCTGTTTTAAATGCTAGATTTTACACATGTATTTTTCAATAACTCTCGTCAGTCGCTAAATGTATCTCAGATATATTAAAATAATACTTTTCTAACTTCTTCATATGTTTAATATAAATATCTTTCCAATAATTCCCAATAATTGTATATAATTATTACATTAGACATGTATAAAATATTTTTCCTTATAAAATAAGAGAATAAATATAATTTAACAAATAATGTACATAAACCTTGTAACATATTTAAGAACGTAAATACATATTTATGTATTTATGTTCTTAAATATGTTACAAGATTTATTTTGGTCGTAGTTGACTTATATTAATATAAGTTTACTATATAATATGATGCATATTATTATATCATACATATTAATGACGTACAGAAATTGATAATATTATTTGTAAGACATATATATATATATATATATATATATATATATATATATATATGTCTTACAAATAATTGCTATTGCAAATTTAAAAAATGCATTTTCTGCTGTGAAATTAGAATTTGCGTGTTATTTGCGTATATTAAATATAATGTATAATTTATTATTATTAAAAGTGGTCTTCCACACTACCCATGAGGTGCCACCAATAAAGCGCGTTAGGTTTTTTTGCGAGGACCTTCGCCTGTAGCCCTATCATACCACATTTTAATATATTGCACATTTTATTACTTGGTATGCTACTAAAGAAGACACACACACACACACACACACATACACATATTTACTGTTGCAGTTAAATTGTTATCATGGTTGTAAGCAAAAATTGGATAATCTGAAGAACAGGTTATAAATAGTGCGTGTGTGCATTCTATAATTATCATGTTAATTTCTCTCATATATTCTGTGACGAAAAAACAATGCATATCAAATTCGACAGTATTAGAATTCGCGATTTAAGAGTCTATCCGAAGGAATTAAATGATTTGCAAATTAGTAGAACTCATGAGATAATTTTATTGCAATCAGAAAATAAGCACATCTGATGTGTTAGCAATGTTCCCGTTGCTAATAAGCAAGAATTAAGTTACTTTTTATTAAGATAAAAATATAAACAGAAATAAAAGCTAAAAATGTTGCATGTAATAATTTACATTGTTAATAAAAAATCATTTTAAAAAAGAATTTGAAGATAATCCTAAGTAGATCATTTTAAGATTTAGAACAGATACAAATCGTTTTCGAATAACATCTTGTACATATAGAACGTATTGGTAGGAAAAGGATTTAAGATAAAAATAAAAGCAATATATAAAATTTTTTTTTATTTTTTAATAATTAATAAATAAATTATAAGTATGGCCTCCACGGCCACCCCGGCCACCCCGACCACCCCAGCTACCTTGGCCACCCCGGCCACCTCGGGCACCCCGACCACCTCGGCCACCTCGGTCACCTTGGCCACCTCTACCACCTCGGCCACCCCGCTGCCGGTACCATTTGGCGCGGGATTTACCCGCTCCTCTTTTCCGGTTTCCTAAAAAATAAATGTAAATAAAGATTATTAGTTAAATAAAATAATATACATATTAATTAATATTATTATATATTATACATTAATTATGAAACTTGTAAATAATATTTATCACATAATAAAATAACCAAGATCAAGCAATATTGAGGAAAGTTCTATTAGACAAAAACGCTAATTTATTTATTTTTAATGAAATATTGTACCTTTATTAACTGGCAGCGGCTGCTGCTGCTGCTGCTGCTGCTGCTGCTGCTGCCCCTGTCCCTGCCCCTGCTGCTGCTCCTGCTCCTGTCCCTGTTCCATCGGAACAGGCGGCTGCTGCTGCTGCTGCTGCTGGTAGAGGAAATCCAGCTTTCGCTGCATTTCCTCCAACATTTTGGCCACATTCAGCCGTTTCGGCTGATTTGCAGGGTTTTCTGTACAAATAATTGTATAATCAACAATTAATAAATATATCTCAAAGCTATAAACAAAATTATAAAAACACTTCTGCCTATTATCAAACCATCTTCAATATAAATCTTCACTCAGCAAACACAAATGGATCTTATTATTATTATATTTCACTCGATAAACTCAAGTCTTCTCATTTGTTGAAATGCTATAAATATCACTGGCTTTATTGATCAGCAAATGCAAATATAAAAAATTACGTTTAATATTACGTTACGTTTTTAATTATTATATTTTATTAACTCAAGTTTGTGGTATTAATTATACTATAACGTGGCTTGATAGTAAACAAAAACATTGAAATATAATGATTACTTACGGGACGAATTGTCTGCCATGTTCTCCTTTTGCATGTCGAAACCAAAATAGTAGAAATCGTTCGCCTCGTGGTCCACGCCGCGCCGGCGGCGCGGCGCCGCCACGCGTAAACAATCGCGTTGCACATTGTTTCTCTTTTGTTTTCCCCTAAAGTGGAGACGCGGATCACTAGAAAAACAGTTAACAAGCTTAGAGATACGCCCACAGAAAGAAAGTGCGCTCGAAGCATTCGTGTATAAGTGAGCTGCGTCTTGACTTGGACATAGTGTCAAAAGCGTAATAATCACGCTTATTGAATTGAAATCTTGCAATCAATATCATTGCAGGAAGCTGAGACTGTGTAAGTTTTTATATATAATATATATTTTATATACATATATATATATATATACATACATAGATATTAAAATGAGCGATTTGTCAAAAAAAAAATATAAGCGAAGCTTTTCAGAAGCTTGGCTTAACGATGATAAATGTAAAAGTTGGATACGGAAAGTTCCTCTTAATGATAGTTTATTTCATTGCATAATATGTAAGAAAGATTTTTCTTGCAACACGAGTATTACAAGACATGCGGATTCTGCGTGTCACATGAATAACATTAAAAAATCCACACCTGAAGTATCAAATAATGATACTCCAACTGAAAATAATACTATCTTGAAAAAAAACACTTATGATATACAAACATTTCGACAACAATGGTTAGAAATTGAGCAATTCCAACCATGGTTGCGTGAGGCATCACATGATAAAAAATTATGTTTTTGCTCTTTTTGTGAAAAATATATAATTGCTAAGTTGTGTCATATCTATCGGCATGCAGATTCCGCTAAGCATTCAACAATTGCTAAACAAAAAAATGAAGAAAAAATAGGTGACGAAAATGTTACTGCAATCAATAAGTCACTTTTGTCGTACGAGGAGCAAAAAAAGGTGGCAGAAATTAAGTATGCTGCCTTTATTACTGAAAAAAGCCTTCCGTATCAAATTGCAGAACAAAATATTACATTTTTTAAAAAAATACTAAAAGACTGTAAAATGTTGCAAGACATGACAATGAGTCGGACTAAATGTCAAAAAATTATTTCTAATGTGTTGTGTCCAATTGAAACGGATCGTATTGTAAATATTATTCAAAATACAAAATTTTGTATTTTTATTGATGAAACGTCGGACATTTCTAATCAGAAATGGATGACATTTCTGGTTCGATATGTCGAGCCTAAAACATTAGATACTCGCGCACAATTAGTTAAATTAATTAATATTGATGCAAAAAATAGTAGCGCGGAAAAATTATTTGAAGCATTTAACAATGAAATGTTGGAATTACAAATTCCATATTCAAATATTGTAGCTTTGTCAAGCGACAATGCATCCGTTATGTTGGGCAAACATCTATCCTTTAAAAAAAAACTTGAAGAAAAGTGTAAAAAATTATTAACATTACCATGCCCATGCCATTCCGCTGCGTTAATTGCACATACTGCATGTAGTAAAATTCCACAGTATTGTGAGGAATTTGTAAAAAAAATAGCAAATTATATTAACAGTAGCCCAAAACGATCTGCTATTTTTGAAGAATTTACTGAATGTTTTCAGGAAAAAAAATGCAAAATTCTTAAGTTGGCCGAAACACGATGGCTTTCTCGCCATTCATGTATTGAGAGACTTATTGAATTATGGAGTACTATTGAGCTTTTTTTAAGAGAAATAGTTACGAGTAAAAAGACAAAGTCTGGCGAATATTTATTATCTGTAATGCAAAATCTTGATGTAAAAGCATACTTATTATTTTTAAAATATACTTTAAATTTTTTTAATTCTTTTAATGCATTCTTTCAAGTAACGAAACACGAATTCAATTATTACAGCCAAAATCACTTCAGTTCCTAATTATAATCTGTAAACATTTTATAAAATCTAATGTTTTAAATAATGTAAATAATAATTTCGATTTTTGTAACAAAGAAAATCAAAAATCCTTACATGAAATAAATTTAGGACCTGAATGTGAAAATTATCTTAATCAAATAGTCATACAAGGGCATACAGATGTAGTTGTAAATGTTCGGGAAAATTGTTTAAAATTTTACATAACTACTGCCCAAGATATTTGCAAAAGATTGCCAATTAACGATAAATTTTTATCAAAATTAAAAGCTTTCGAATCGGAAACAGCTTTACGTGATGTTAATAGAGAAACTTCGTTTAATGATGTCTCTTCTGTTGCTCAAACTATTAGTGAATTTGATGACAACGGTTTGAAGAAAGAATGGTTTGCTTTATATCACGATATTACAGAAATAGAAAAAGATAATCTTGCAAGACTAAATTTTGATGAGATGTGGAAACAAATTTTTCAATGTTCTCATCAGTATCCCAATTTGAAGTCGCTTTTAAATGCAGTTAGATCGATGCCAAATTCAAATGCTGAGGCAGAAAGAGTTTTTTCAATTTTGCCAGATTTAAAAACAAAAAAACGAAATAAACTTTCGTCTGCTAGTATCAATGCTTCTTGTGTTGTTAAATCAGCATTGAAAGCGAGAAAGGAAGATGCTGCAGACATAACAATTACTAAAAAACATTTATCTTTAATGTCAACGGACAAATTATATGCTGCAAATCCCAGAAAACGAAAAAGTAATTTAACATTATATGCAGCAGATGAAAATGAAATTACTAGTCCCTGCTCGTCTACTGTAAAATAAAATATAACACAATGCCTTAAAATAAAATTTATTTTATAGGCAATATTATCTACATTATTACAGGGATGATATTCACTACACCTGTAAATAATAGATGTTTTAAAAATCTGTCCAACACTGCCTATTAAACAGTTTATAGCAACATAAATGTAAATGTTACATCCAACGTAACTATAAAATCTATACTATGTAAGTACATTTACATTTATTGGACGTGTTGGACATTAAATCTATAAAAAATACATGTGTAAAAAACTGTCGGACACACCCTGTGTGTCGGACATCGAATCTATAAAAAATACATGTGTAAAAAACTGTCGGACACACCCTGTGTGTCGGACATCGAGTCTATAAAAAATACATGTGTAAAAAACTGTCGGACACACCCTGTGTGTCGGACATCGAATCTATAAAAAATACATGTGTAAAAAACTGTCGGACACAACCTGTGTGTCGGACATCGAATCTATAAAAAATACATGTGTAAAAAACTGTCGGACACACCCTGTGTGTCGGACATCGAATCTATAAAAAATACATGTGTAAAAAACTGTCGGACACACCATGTGTGTCGGACATCGAATCTATAAAAAATACATGTGTAAAAAACTGTCGGACACACCCTGTGTGTCGGACATCGAATTTATAAAAAATAGATGTGTTAAAATGCTGTCGGACACACCCTGTATGTCGGACATCACGTCTATGAAAAATACATGTGTAAAAAAACTGTCGGATACACCTTGTGTGTTGGACATCATATCTTCTTAAGCATACCAAGTAATAAAATGTGCAATATATTAAAATGTGGTATGATAGGGCTACAGGCGAAGGTCCACGCAAAAAAACCTAACGCGCTTTATTGGTGGCACCTCATGGGTAGTGTGGAAGACCACTTTTAATAATAATAAATTATACATTATATTTAATATACGCAAATAACACGCAAATTCTAATTTCACAGCAGAAAATGCATTTTTTAAATTTGCAATAGCAATTATTTGTAAGACATATATATATATATATATATATATATATATATATATATATGTCTTACAAATAATATTATCAATTTCTGTACGTCATTAATATGTATGATATAATAATATGCATCATATTATATAGTAAACTTATATTAATATAAGTCAACTACGACCAAAATAAATCTTGTAACATATTTAAGAACATAAATACATAAATATGTATTTACGTTCTTAAATATGTTACAAGGTTTATGTACATTATTTGTTAAATTATATTTATTCTCTTATTTTATAAGGAAAAATATTTTATACATGTCTAATGTAATAATTATATACAATTATTGGGAATTATTGGAAAGATATTTATATTAAACATATGAAGAAGTTAGAAAAGTATTATTTTAATATATCTGAGATACATTTAGCGACTGACGAGAGTTATTGAAAAATACATGTGTAAAATCTAGCATTTAAAACAGCATTACGGAAGCAACGTAACAGAAACGCGGAACGCGTCGCGCGTCGCCTCGTGTTTGCCTTGGTGGAAAGGAGATATGCCTGCTCGTCTCTAAGACCCGAACAGAGCCGAGCGCGGAGCGCACACGGACACGGCGCGCGCTTGTAGCGGTGGCGTGCCTCACTCCAAGAGTACCGTGTGCGCCCCGCGCTCGGCTATGCTCGGGTCACCCGAGCAGAGCCGAGCACACGGACACGGCGCGCGCTTGTAGTGGCGTTCCCCCACTCCAAGAGCACCGTGGTTGCTAGAGGGCTAGAACTTGCATCACTGATTCTCATTAATACGCATGGCGCCGTGGCACGTTAAGCAAATCAAGTTTATTGAAATTACACGAGTGAACCAGCCTAAGGTCAAGATAATCAAATATATATCCGTATACTCAAAGGCGTGTGAACTGACATTGGCCATGTCAAATACACACATGTGAACCAGCATTAGATTACAGAAACAGTATCAAGGCCGTAAAAACGCATTTTCATTAATACGCATGGCACCGTGACGCGTTAAGCGAATCAAATTTATTGAAATTATACATGTGAACCGACTTGGCTGCGTTCCAAAACTCTACTCCGTCAACTCTAAAGAACCCAAGCTAGTGGGGAGAGAGTAAGCCCAGGGTGTTTACGATAGTTCGAGTAAGAGTTAGTTCCACTAGGGCCGAAATATACGATAGGCACAACCATCTAATATCATCGTACTTTATGACAACTCAATGCTGTCTTGAGGTGCCACTGAGTTGAGTTGAGTTAGGTTAGGTTACTTGGCAGCAATAACGTTGAAGGTACAATATAAATAATTTTATAAAATTTTACAAATTGAAACATTTAATTATAATTCTAACCTATTTATGAAATCTGATTTTAATAGGTTTTATAGAGAAAATGTCTGCAAATACAGAAAAATGTACGACACAAACAAATGATGTTGGTATGTATATGTCTTCTTAATAAATATAATTATATATAAGTTTATTATTGTGTTTTTAAATAGTAAATATATTTTTTAATTTAGTTAACAACAGAGTCCAGTGGACCGATGCTATGATAAAGCTACTATTAGCAGAAGTTCAGATACACAAATAATCTAGTACACTGAATAAACAAATATGGAAAAGGATTGCTGAATCCATTAATACTCACGGGTATAATTTAACTGCAGATAACTGTTATATTAAATAGACTGGTATGAAGAAAAAGTATAAAAATATTAAAGATGCAAAGAATCAAACTGGTACAGGAAAACAAGCTTGGGAGTACTTTGATATTCTGAATGACATCTTAGGAAGAAATCCTGCTGTTGCACCGTTGTCTATTGCATCAAATTTACGTGGTTTTATAATAAATGAAAATTCATCTGATGAGGAACAATGTAAAGAAAACGAGCAAAATGAAATGAATATCGCATCAACCAACATTTTACAGAACAGACAAATAAGAAAAAGAAAATCTAAAACTGTTTGGATGGAAGAATTAATAAAACAGAGAGAAAGGCATCATGAAGAAAATTATACCCAGAGAGAGCGACTTTTATCTTTATTAGAAAAGCGTTATAAAACAGGCTAAAAAGATATTGATAAAAAATAAAGTATAAGTATAAACACGTTATATTTTAGATATTGATAGAAACAATTTATTTTTAGTTACGTTAGAAAGTAAATTCTTAGTGAGAAAGTAAATTCTTTATTTAAAAGTACAAAAGATGTGATACTAACATTAATATTGTGAAATGCAAGTTGTGTTCATAGTTTTAGTTTCAGATTGTTTACTTAAAAGTACGTTTAGTTACTCTTTTTATTACAACAAAATGATCTCTTATGTTTTTAGCAAATATAGTCATATCTTATGTAATTTCAGACTGTCTATATTACAGATAAAAAAAGGTTATTATTATTCAATTATTTACATAAGTTTTTATAAAATTATGTTCCTATAAAAATATATATGTGCATTTTTTAGGATATTAAGATATATATATTTAATATAACTATATTACACTTAATATCATTGATTCTTTGTTTTAGAACAATTCTGAGTTTATTTTAAAGTTATGTCACGTTATATGTTTTGAAGTTACATTTAATAAATATGATTTTATATATATACGTATATGTATGTATAGGAATGTTGCTAGTTCATGTATCATTAGCCTCATCTTCCTTTTCATTTCTTTTTTTTTACAATTACAATACATTAAAAATTTATATTTATTATGAAATATATCATAATTTTGCTAACATAAAATTTACAATTAATTGTGTAAACTTTTTTTTATTATATTACACTGTTTTATGATTTTTATATTATTTCTATAATCAAATTATGTTTGTTTAACTTTTCTGTATGTACGAACATATATACACGATGTTTGATGATAACTGTTGAGTATACAGTATACATATAAATTTAATTCACTTTGAATAAAAAAATTCTGTACTATTTTGCAAGTCACTATGTAAAATTTTGAATTATTATTTACTGAAAATGACCACGTTTAGAGACTTTTATAATTAGTAAAATTACAAAATTACTCGAAAATTTGTGTACTTGTTTGCAAAATAGGACATTTTTGTTCAGAATGATTTAACGGTTGTTGAATTTAACGGCAAATTTAAGGTTTTGAATTCAGTATAGTAATGTCTGTTTTATGTATATAAATATATATTTATGATAAGAATGTTTCTTACATGTAAAAACAATTTTATAGTAAATTAGCGATAATATTTCTTTTTTCTTCTCCATTTCTAAATACGTCATTTTGAATTTCTATTGCGTCATATACATCTTCATCCATAAGTTCATCTTCATTTTCTATGCATATATTATGTAAAATGCAACAAGTAATAATAACTAAGGGTATCATATCTGTATTGTACATGTAAATATACTTTAACTTTCTAAAGCGTCCTTTTAATGTTCCAAAAGCACGCTCAATGACTACACGTGTTTTTGAGTGTTTTGTGTTAAATCTTTTTTGTATGTTGTTTAAATGACCGTTATCTCTATATGGAGTTAACATATAACTTGACAGAGGATATGCTGAATCAGCTAAAAGATGGTACTGATTTCGAAAGTACCTATTTTCATCTTGTGTTATTAATGTTCTAATGTCACTTAAACGCCATACTCTTGCGTCGTGAACGCTACCACACATTCCTGTAAAAACATCTATAAATCGTAACTTATAATCACATATTCCTTGTAAAACTATTGAATGATACCCTTTGCGATTAATATAATTTTCAGAATGTTCTATAGGCGCACTTATTGCTATATGAGAACCGTCAATCGCACCAATTACTCCAGGAAAATCATGTAATTTGCGAAATTCTCTTTCAAAGATAGCCATTTCATGATGTTCAGGCCATTTAATATATCGGTGGGCATCTTCAGTTAGTAGCATTGCAACCTTAAATACACATTTCCAAACAGTATCCTTAGATATGCCAAATCGATCAGCAACTGATCTGAAAAATTTATATATATATGTATGTATGTATGTGTGTGTGCGTACGTGTGTATGGGTATACACAAGCATAAATTCTATATAATCAAAAAAATTAAAATTTAGCATATTGCTAATGCAACTTCATAAGAAATACTTTTATTTTCTTATAAAGAATACTACAAACTAATAATTAAAGGTATTATAAAAATGTTTTTGTATTTCGTACATAAACATAAGGAATAAAATCATTATTCTATTTAATATAATTCTATTTAAAAGAAAAGTTCATAATTTCAATAATTGCAAATAAAGATTACAATTCAAGGTAATTAAATTTTTTTTCAAAAACTACATAATTCTTATAGAAAATTTTTAAAAATAAAAACTTAATAGGAAACTAATTTTATAGCTAAATACATTTTTAACACACAAAGGGCCTAGCGGAATAAGCATGTAAAATCTGCCTCGCACGTATTAAGCTCTAATTAATGTTATAAGTTCGCATTCTATGTGGTATGAAAGTCCCTGGTACAAGAGAGAACTAAATATAACCTAAAATAAGGAAAAGTAATTAGTTTACAACAAAAAAGTGTGCAAGTAGAAACTTGCACATTGCTTCCTCATAGTGTGCAAGTAGAAACTTGCACATTGCTTCCTCATAGTGTGCAAGTAGAAACTTGCACATTGCTTCCTCATAGTTCTTAAGTGTGCAAGTAGAAACTTACACATTGCTTCCATATAGTTTTTAGGTGTGCAAGTAGAAACTTGCACATTGGTTTGTTTCAATTTTTAAGTATGCAAATTATTTTTAGGTGTGCAAGTAGAAACCTGCACATTGTTTCCTTATAGTTTTTAAGTGTGCAAGTAGAAACCTACACATTGCTTCCTTATACTATTTAAATGTGCAAGTAGAAACCTTCGTTCACAAAGCTTCCTCCATGAGGAAGCAAAACTTGCACATTGCTTCCTCATAGTTCTTAAGTGTGCAAGTAGAAGTAATTATTAGTATTTTTTTTTTTTGGCTTCCTTATGGAGGAAGCTTTGTGAACGAAGGTTTTTACTTGCACATTTAAATAGTATAAGGAAGCAATGTGTAGGTTTCTACTTGCACACTTAAAAACTATAAGGAAGCAATGTGCAGGTTTCTACTTGCACACCTAAAAATAATTTGCATACTTAAAAATTGAGACAAACCAATTAGTCCGGTCAAAATAGACATTCAAGGTTACAATAATTCTCATACGGCTGAAAATTCGTACGAATGTTCGGAACACCATTAGAAATGAACTGTGAAAAGTCCCCATACATCCCGTGCCTGGAAAAAATTTTATTCAAGGTCAAAGGTGGCAAAAATGGGTTTTTCGTGTTTTTCAGCCGAATGCTAAGTTTTATCATAAAAATAGCTTAGACAATAATTGTAGATCGTGCAATTATCTATAATAATTGTCTCTATACTTTTTTTTGTAAGAGTCACCGTTTCCGAGATATAATTATTCAAAAAGTTGAAAAAACGGTGTTCTTCATAATATGCATAAGTACGCCACGTACATACATCACCGTAGAACACCGTTTTTTCAACTTTTTGAATGATTATATCTCGGAAACGGTGACTCTTACAGAAAAAAGTATAGAGACAATTATTATAGATAATTGCACGCTCTACAATTATTGTCTAAGCTATTTTTATAATAAAACTTACCATTCGGCTGAAAAACACGAAAAACCCATTTTTGCCCTTGAATAAAATTTTTTCCAGGCACGGGATGTATGGGGACTTTTCACAGTTCATTTCTAATGGTGTTCCGAACATTCGTACGAATTTTCAGCCGTATGGGAATTATTGTAACCTTACCCCTATTTTTTGGGCTAAATTGACCGGGCTAAATGTGCAAGTTTCTACTTGCACACCTAAAAACTATATGGAAGCAATGTGTCAGTTTCTACTTGCACACTTAAGAACTATGAGGAAGCAATGTGCAAGTTTCTACTTGCACACTATGAGGAAGCAATGTGCAAGTTTCTACTTGCACACTATGAGGAAGCAATGTGCAAGTTTCTACTTGCACACTTTTTTATTATCCTAAAACATCATTTTCGTAAGTTTCTTACGAGCATTTTGCGAGTATTCTGCGCTCATACTTTGGACTTTTTGAGAGAATAGGTTGCCTCTATCGTGTTTTATTAAATGCGTTTTGTAGACAGTTTTATCGTGATAGTAAGAGAAACGGGGAACGAATTTTTTAAAATTTCAGTAAACTTGGTTGTTTTTTTTAACAGAAATCAGTAACCCTTTTATTATTAACAATTTTTATACAAAAATTTCAGTAAACTTGGTTGTTTCTTTTTTTAACAAAAATCGGTAATTCCTTTATTATTAACAATTTTTAATAATTATATTACATTCTTCAATCTTTTCTACCCCTATTTCATATATAATTTTTTAAAATTTGGTTGATTAGTTCTTAAGTTATAGAAATTTCAGTAAACTTGGTTGTTTTTTTTAACAAAAATTGGTAACCCCTTTATTATTAACAATTTTTAATAATTCTATTATATTCTTCAATCTTTTCTACCCCTATTTCATATATATCTGGTTAAGATTTGGTTGATTAGTTCTGGAGTTATAGAAATTTCGGTAAAGGCACAGACATACACACACACATACATACATACCGACATTTTTTTTTAGGCGATATTTCGACGTTTTACAACAATATGAACATATTGGCAGAAAAAACTAAAAAACCAATCTTTTCTTTGGTTTCTTCTACCCCTATTTCATATATAATTTTTTTAAATTTGGTTGACTAGATCCAACTTTATACGCAATCAAAGGTTCATATACGAATTTACGAAAACAAAGCTTCCTCCATGAGGAAGCAATATTATTTAATGATTTATGAGCTCGTAAAATACGTATTTTTTAATTATTGAGCTGCAACTCTTCTTCAATAAAACTATTCTAAGTTTCCCTGGTACAAGAGAGAACTACGCTTAAAATAAAGAAATCTAATTATTTGTAACAAAACATCAAATCGATTCAGTCGTTTTTAAGAACAATATTAAAAAAAATTTTCCCCTTCCATATTTCCCACAAAAAATAAAATTTTGACATTAAAATTTGGTGGACTTTCATACCACATGGAATGCAAACTTATAACATTAATTATAGAGCTTAATACGTGCGGGGGCAGACTTTACATGCTTATCCCGCTAGGCCTTTTCTCACGCATATATAAAAATAAAAATATATTGTATAATACTAACCTGTAAACTTCCTGATTACCAAAAAACCATAAAGTAATCGCTATTTGCTTTTCAGGAGAAATTTTTTCAGTACCTTGCTCATTATACAAACGTTGTCCAAGATCTTGTATTAATGTTGCATATGTATGCTTTTCTACACGAAAATGTGACTTGAAATCTGTTCAAATATTAATGCTATTTTAATGCAGCTATTACAATACAAAACCATCTGTGTGTAATTGAAAATTTAATACAGCAAAATTTTTTCCTTTTTTTCCTCCTCTTTTCTTTAGTCTTACCTGTTAAACTATAAGTTAAAACGATATTTTCAAAAAAATATGGAATTCTCGTATGACGTTCCCTTTCCTGAGGTTGAAAATTATCATACTCATCATCCGATGGATTATTAAAAAATACTTCTAAAATGCCTTGCAAATCCATTTCTTATCTGAAAATGATTAAAATGTAGTAGAATAATAAGATATTAAATGAGTAATATAAATATTATTCTGTTAATTACATTCTGTTAATTACATCAAATTCGGAGATAGAGGCTATTTGTAGATAAAAATTAAATTCTTAATTTTTTAAATTCATATTAAATATATTTCAAACCTAGTAATTTTGTACAATTATAACTTTCAGTAAATATAATATTAGTATGAATTAATAAAAGCATAATATGTATCAAAATTTCGATTTTATTGTAAAATTTTATGAAATTATTTATATTGTACCTTCAATGTTATTGCTGCCAAGTTACCTAACTCAACTCAACTCAGTAGCACGTGGCACCTCAAGACAGCATTGAGTTGTCATAAAGTACGATGATATTAGATGGTTGTGCCTATCGTATATTTCGGCCCTAGTGGAACTAACTCTTACTCGAACTATCGTAAACACCCCCAGAGTAAGTTACTCTGGTTGAACGATTTGGAACGTGAAAAAGTAGTATTAGCAACGAATAAAATGGAAGCTCAACGAGCTCAACGAGCTATTTTATTAAACTGTGACCGGACGGAGGTTTGTCATTAACTCGACTCGCCCTAATATCCGCGTATCACGGTCGCCACTCGATTTTAACCTTTATAAACCGAGAAAGATAATATGTAAATTCAACTGACCCTTGGCTGGACTACGCTAATTCCCCTCTTTTCTCTGTTTCAGGCTCTCCTTCCGGGACTGTGGATCATCGCTGGCCCTCGCGTCTGTGGACCGTCGTCGGGGCTGCAGCTGTGCGTCGCTGGACCTTCGCTGGACCTCCGCTGGATCTTTTGTCGCTCTCTCGGATCACCGGCAGGTAATTTTGGGAACAAGTGCGTCTCTTACGCGTAAGGATCGACTGACGGGATTTCGCCTTGAATAATCGTGACTCGATTTGCAATTCAGGAAAATTATTTACTTTATTCTCCCTTCCGTGACAAATTCTACGATTAATTCCCGCGCTTGCTCGTGAACCAATTTTGGGATATGCGAACTATGACTACTAATGATTTTGTAATCATATCAACGGTCGAACGATTTATGTACTTTACGCTTCGCAAACTATAAAAATAATTTCGCGTAGTTATAAACGTATACGCGGACTCTCACGCCGCTCGCGGGTAAGTTTCCGATTGGATCTCTCTGTAGCTATCGACCGTACTTTCCGAGAGCATTCGGATGACTCCTTGATCTATTGGTTTGGCTGGGCCTCCCGGTGGTCGGGCTGGTTCCCCACTTTTCGATTGGCACGCCCCTTATCACGCACCTGCTGGGTGTGGGCCTTTGCTCTTTTTGGTATTGGCTTTCGCTTGCTTCCGCGTTCCTCGATAATCGTTCACAGCTGTTTCGCTCGCGAATAATACGTACAATGGATCTATTCACGCATTCCACAGTTTTTGCATGTTTTTCGGTTTGCGTTAATTCGGCTTCGAGCACGTACCGATGTTCCGATTGGTTAACTCGTGACGACGCGACGCGTGACGCGCTCAGTGGAAACTCAGCCTAAGAAATAAAATTAAAGTATTTAAATGTAGAAAAAAAAGATAAAAATATTGCTTAAACTATAGTTTTTCCAATAACTTGCTCATTAATTGTTTGTAAGTTTCTACAGCTTTTTTTTGAGATTCCAATCTTTCTCTGTGTCTTCTTTCCTTTTCTTTTTCATTTTTTTCCATATATTCTGTTAACACATGTAATTGTTTTTCCGTTTTACTCTTCTTAGGAGGTGGAACTACCACGTTACTGTCTTCATCAAAGTTTTGCTCTTCATCAGTTGAAGGAGATAAAATAACCTTCTGTGAAAGATTTGATGCAGTGGCCACAGGCTGTACGCTATGAGATTTTCCATATATCTCTTCCATGTCATTATAGTACTTGCATTTTTTAAGTGATGCTCCGGACTTGGAATTGTGATCTTTTACTTTAATATAACTTTTTCTTAAATTTTTCCACTTATTTTCGATTTGTTTTATAGTATACGAGTAACCTTTTTCTTTTAAGCCATCGCTAATTTTTCTCCATACAATTTCATTTCTTATTTTGTCATTCTTGAATAGGAAGATGATCCTTGTATAGACAGAAAAGAAGCTTGATAGCTGAATTTTGCCATGTACCTGAATGTTCCATTGTAGCTATAACAAAAAATAAATATTAATAATAATAACTTATGATTTTGTATTATGTGTATATAAAACTGTGTGTGTGTGTGTGTGTGTGTGTGTGATTTGTATATTATACATATAAGATTGTATATTTTATATATAATATATTATATATAAAATATACAATCTTATATGTATAATATACATATA
Source organism: Temnothorax unifasciatus (assembly GCA_030770225.1). NCBI lineage: Eukaryota > Metazoa > Arthropoda > Insecta > Hymenoptera > Formicidae > Temnothorax > Temnothorax unifasciatus. The sequence continues at coordinate 68,323 of JASTWK010000691.1, read as the reverse complement.
TATATATATATATATATATATATATATATATATATATATATATATATATATATATATATATATATATATATATAATATACATATATATATATATATATATATTATACATATAAGATTGTATATTTTATATATAATATATTATATATAAAATATACAATCTTATATGTATAATATAAGCAATATGTGTTTTATCAGTGTCTTTATATACATATAAAGACACTGATAAAAATATGCAACATATTTAAGTTTAATTAATATATTTATTAATTTTACCATTATTTGCATCACTCTCAGAAGTTGAAATATTTTCAATATTGGAATTATTTTCTATAGCAGATTCAGACTGGAGTTCCAATTGGGAGGTACGTATATTATCACGTACATATTGTAATGCAAAATCACGATCTACAACAAGAAATACTTAATTACATTTTTTTTACATTTTTAGTACATTTTTAGACAAAGATAAAATTAGTTCAATAATAAAATTAGTTTAATAAAATACTCTACTACTTAACTTACCATTTCGTAGTCTTTTATGCATCTTGGATGTTGTCGTAATGTTGTATATTGCACCTTCGATTATGTACTGCTGTTCTGTGAAATCCATTTTGTCTATTTTATTCTCTGTAAACGATAATATTTTATAATATTATTTGTATATTTGTATATATGTATAATACTGATACTTTTAACAATGTTTTAGGATTGAAAGTTAACCTTAACCTTGGGACCAAAAGCTTTGCCTTCGGTCCCGGCTTCGAGCCGTGTCAGCTCACAGCAACCAACTAAGATGGGCGACACGAATGCTAAGGTGCAGGCGATGCAGAGAGGGCAGGATAAGGCCGACTCGACCAGGGTGCAGTCATCGCAGCGAAGTACAGCATCCGCGGCGTGTGACACGCCGTACAGCCACGGTCAAAGCGCGCCAATCGACATCGAGCAGGCACAGCGTATGTGGGCGGCGAGCAATCAGCCCGCTGGAATCTCCGGGCCCGATGACAGCTTGATCTTCGTAGGGGAGGTGATACAGGTACAGCAGCCAGATTTACAGGAACCCCAGGAGGAACAACACTATCAAAACCTGTAATCAAAAGAGAAAACCTCTTATTTTATTATTTCTTTACTCTATTATGTGTGTATTAGTTATAAGTAAAATAGTATTAGATAGTCGTTAGAGTCACGCGTATCCCCGAGCGAGCGTGTGCGTAGAATTAGTTTTGAAACATTTACACTTCATTACACCGCGTTACACTTTTACACTTGAAAGCGTATCCTTACGCTACGCGATCGCGCGATGTCAGCGGATCGTTTTTATTTAATTATTCTTTTCTTCATATTAATCCTGTTCACAATATTCGCGGTATATATGATACTTTTGATACATTCAATCAGATAACAGTCACACCTTGCGCACTTCCGTGATGCAGTTCAAAGAATTCATTGTAATTTCATTTATTATTTTTCTACCGATTTTTATAGCGTTTCCAAATATGGAAATGATTTTGACACTTTACACTTTATTTACATTTTACATGATTATTTTAATTAGGCCCGTAGAGCCGTAAAGAGACGTAGCGATGTCACTGCCAAAGTGCAGAACTCGCCGAGTGCGGTGCACTCGTGCGTGCGAAATACCAAAGGATATTAGATTTAAGTAAACAACGGGATAATGCGGTAATAGTTAACTTTACTGCGAGAACATTATTTAGTTTGAGTCAATTTTGATTATTTTGTTACGACAAAGCATACCTTCGGTCAGGGTGCAGAGTGCACTTACACCGTTACGATTAAACATCAATAGTATTACACTTTTCATAGAGTCACGTTCAATTAATCGAATTACATCGAGATATACCGAAATAAAGCCGATCCGAACGTTATTGGTGGTTGCACCGCGTTGCACCTGTTGCACTTTTTAATAACCACCGATACGTCTACACTTTTAATAGAAAATCATCTTTTTAGCAATTCTACAGCGAATCATGTCGTTTGGAAGCGACCCGGTACGATACATGCATTTGCACTCGCGTGCACTTGCTACACTTTTGATTCATTACAGTGAGAAGGAAAAATACCGGTTAATAATCTACACTTTTGATAGAAAACTTTATTTCGAGCCATTTTACATTAGATTCTACCGTTTATTGAAGATCCAGATTGATATTAGCATTTGCACTCACATGCACTTGCTACACTTTCGATAGATTACCGAAGGATGCGAATTTCCTTATTTTAGTTGCACTTTTAGTTGAACAGATCCATTGGGATCAAATGACGTTATTTTAGATTATTTTGCAGCGTTTCGCGGTATTCCCTGTAGTTGCACTTTGCTGCACTCAGGTGTACTTTTTACACTTTTTCATTGATTTTGCCGCGATAATGTTTTATATGTGATTATGTCGTTTTTAGACTTTATTTCCTGTCGATTAGCGATAGTTTTAAGAAAGCGATTATGCGTCTATAATATTATATTGATTTTACTTACCTGCGCGGTACTTACCTTACCTACACCGTCGGTGACGGTGAATCCGGACGATCCCTCGATGAAGTCGATGAATACCTGAAAATAAAAAGAGAATTAGAGAAAGGATAACAAGTTATCCATAGATACTTACCTATCATCGCGGGATGGTTTGCTTGACACTTCCAAGTGTCATTCGGAGTAGCTCCGAGTGGCACTCTTCGCACCCGTGCGAATTAACGCCGGTGCAGCAGCGAGTCGCGAGAACACGTTGCTGCACTCTCCTTACAGCACCCCGACTCAATTCGGAGCTGGGCAAAAATAACTGCTCAGCGCGTGATTGTTCGAAAAGGTGTGGAGAGTGTAACACCATCTACACCCTTGGTAGTACGAGACAGAGGGGCGTGCCGTGAGGAGCCAGCGGTACAGAACCGAGCGATAGCGCGCATGCGTAAAAAGTAAAGTGGGAGAAACCGACCCATCTCTCCCGGACAGTTCTTCGCGATACTTCGAAGCGTATAGACGCATATAGAATCGAAGCCGAACAACTTATCCCGTGGCCGTGTACGAAATACGTGCGAATTACGAGTTTCCCGCACAAATCCGGGATACCGTAGAAAAAGTCTCGAACACTCCTTACAACACGCAATACCGAATAGCGATACCGATAATCGCATTATCGTTTGTAATCGTGAATCGAAGTGCAGTGAGAAATATACTAATTTATTATTTGTTATTACAAAAACAAAAAGACATAGTTATTGCATCCTCGCAAACATCCTTTCCCGTATGCGAAATTCGTTACAAGGGCGTGGTCGTGCCTGTCCGTGCAAGTCTGAGACGCAATTCCGGCGGCCATCTTATCCACGAGGGAAGCGAGGGAATCCAGCAGCAGCAACCGATTGGCTTTCTGTGTTGAGGCCTGAAAACACAGTGGCGACCGTTATTATGTAGCCGTACGGAGGTGATGTTCCTACTAATTAACACTCTGAATGTCACCGACACGGTCGCCACTCGGTTTTTTCCGTATACCGAGAACGGATTGGTTACTCGCGATCTATTCGGACTACGCACTACCTTTACTGATTCCCCTCTTAATCCCTTTTGTTGCAGGTTTACCCGGAATGTCGCCGGATCTCGGATCACCGCTTCTGGACCATGCTGCAGGACTCCGGCTGTGCACCGCCGTTTCTCGTCTCTGGATCGTCGCTGGACCTTGGATGGATCTCCCCGGACGTACGTCGGACCGCCAACAGTTGAGTATCGGGATCAGGTAGGTTTATGAGATTAATTACTCATTGACTCGACTCTGAATTTGTATTGGATAAAATAACAATATATTTTCCTTTTCAGCAGTTCAAGTTACAAAGTGTTAACGCGACTGTCGCGGGATATTCGTCCTTTCTTTTTTTCGAAACGCAAGACTCTAAGTTCCCAAGTGTTTTACATCGACTATGAACGTAGATTGTTCTATCTCGGTGTTCGGTTGAGGAACGAATTCCTCGAGGGGACTTTGTTCCTCCCTTTTATACTCTACGGCGTTTTCCCCGGCTCGGGTTGGCCACGCCCCTGACAACCAATGGACGCCGTCCGCGCTCGGACTTCGATTTCCGCATTCCTTATACCCGCATCTGTTCGACATACGCGAGCGCACAAACAAAGCTATTCATCAAACTCTGACAGGTACGTGCTTTTCGCATACCTTCCAGAAAGTACCTGTTGCTATGCGAGACCCATTTCCCAAGTTCGAGAAACTTCGTTGTTGCTAATGTCAATTAGTTTTACTTGCTGTTAATTAATTTCCCTGGGAGATGTGTCTCATGTTTACATTTCGCGGCTTTGTTTAGGCTCATCGTAGGTCTCATTTGCTGCCTTGCGCTGCTTGGTCGCTCTTACGCGCCCCTTTCGGGATGGCTATGCTATCGGCGCCCCCGCTGGAGATGTCGGGATTTTCTCGACCGGGTTCGCATTTTTTCGCTTCCCCCTTTCGATTCGCATGGTTTTCCGCTGCATCGGACGCCTGGTTTGGTCGTGGCATTGACCATTCGTTTATTCGCGCCCTTCGCGTCTACGCTTACGATAGTGCTGCCTTTTTCGCTGGACCGCATTACGGGGCTCTTTCCCCTTCGCTCCGTATGCTACTTTCGCGTCTCGGATCTCTCGCTCCGCGTTTATATTGGTCAGTTTGCTGGCCACGTTTCCGGCGCTTCCAACCGTCGGATTTCGGCTTTGCCCGTCGCGTTCCTTTATTGGTCTGACCTTGGCCAGATTTGCGCGGGTACCCGACCTCCGGGCCCCTCCGTTTACTTGGGGCACTGACCATGATGCTATGGTCGGTTCCACTGCCATTTGAATAATTCGCGCGCTTCTACTTTTCCGCGTCTCTGTTCTCGACCGATAGGGATGCGATGGTCAATTGATCGCCTGATTGTTTCGCCCTTACCGATTCTCGGTCGCGTGGTTCGAATCGCAGCGTTTGGTATACCGACCGATGTCTTTATGCCCTACCGCCAATTATTCCGAGTCTGTGTGCGTCGGTGTTAGTTCCCGCTCACGGCTGGTTCGCCGTTTGAACCACTGTCGGTAGGTAGGCTTCCTTCTCCAGGAAACTTACCATGGTGATGGGATTACCCTATGCGGTACTCCCGCGTAACTTCCACCGAATGAGCGCCCTTCACTTCGCGCTTTTACCTTCCGCGAGGTGGTTTATGGATCGCAAGGAAGTTTTCGGGTAACCTCGTATGGAGAAAACAACCGATAACAAAAAAAAAACGAAAATGTATCGTCCCCTAGAAAACTAAATAAATCCCTTTTTTATTTCTAAATGAAACATGGTTCCGCGTAACCCGCGCGATGACCCTAATATACCGCACCTCGTGCGGTTAACCACATAATGACTTGAAACTTAAATTATCATGGCGTGCCTCGCGCCTTTCTGGACCGTTTCGGCCTTCCGTAAACTAAACATATATATCCCGCATCTTGTGCGGTTAACCAAATAATATTCCGCGATTATTGGGAACTCAACTTTAACGCGTGGTGGATATGAAAGTGAAACTGGTGCCTATAATTAATCGCTTAGCCTATAATTCGTACAATCTTAACCTAAAAGTCTGTATTTACATGGGGAATCGCGTGGGCTCTGATCCGCTCTCCGTCCTTCAATGCGGCCCGCTTGGTTTTGTCCAGGGTATATCTGTATCCTGGTTCCATCCCCTGCACCTTGCGGAACGCCCTCATTTCCAGCGTCTGAATGGTCGCTATTTTTGGCTGGCGCTTCCCGGCTTTGGCGTACGGGAGCTGCGAGTCAGCCGTTGGTCTCAATTACAGCCAAAGTAAGTGGCTACGTGAATTGTTTATTAAACATAATCGTTGTTCCGGTCACAACCTAACCTAATAAATCTTACTTTTAAGTTTTAAAGTAACTCTCAATCCTAAAACAGACTAAAAAACCATTAAAAAAAATTAATATGCTTATTTATTATGTGTGATATATAAAATACTTTATCTAATATGTTTATTAATATTATATTTCTTACTTACTTATCACAGCAACGACCAACGTTTTCGCGGTCTTCTTCTTCTTCTATTAAATTGGCTCTTGCCGCTAATACGCGGACAATACGGCCAGTATTTGCCACTGTTTGATTAACAAAATCTGGAACACGTTGCGTAACAAAGTCCGAATGGAAATTATCAAAAAACTGAGTGGAGATCAAAGCCGACAGTAACAATCGCAATACTCAAAAAAATTTTCCGGACAGAACACGTCCGAACCAGTCCGCGCACGTTGAGCGAATAACGTTTTCGCGGTGTATAGAGACAATTGCGCTTATTATGTTCTAAGATCCCGCGTTTATTTAAATTTAGTAGAGTTTACTCTCCTAACCCACCTCGGGAGCAGGGTTCATAGAGTTAACTCCGGGGTTACTTTACTCTCACTTTTGGAACGAATAGGCTCCGCCCATATAGTTACTTACTTCGCGTTTTGGAACGGCGTAGGGTTAACCCTGCTACTTAGAGTAGAGTTTTGGAACGTAGCCCTTAAGATTTCGAATATATATATATCCATATACTTAAAAGGCATGTGAGCTGACATTGGCCACGCCGAATACGCACATATGAACCAGCATTAGATCACAAAATCAGTATCAAAGCCGTAAAAAGCGCAATCTCATTAATACGCATAGCACCGTGACGCGTTAAGCGAATCAAGTTTATTGAAATTGTAATTGTACAAGTAAACCGACTTAAGGTCAAGATATTCAGTTATATATCCATATACTCAAAACATGTGAACTGACATAGACCATACCAAATACGCACATATGAACCAACATTAGATCACAATATCAGCATCAAGACCGTGGAAACGCAATTTCGCTAGTACACATAGCGCCGTGACGCGTTAAACAAATCAAGTTTGTTGAAATTATACTAGTGAACCGGCTTAAGGCCAAAATATTAGAAAATATATCCAAATACTCAAAAAGCATGTGAGTTGACCCTAACCAGGTCCATCCCACACAAGCGACACCGCACATGTGGACCAGGCCTACACAAGACATCCATCGGTGTCATTCATGTGAATAGACCCTAATGCAATACCGCAGATGTAAGCGCCACGAAACGCAATGTGTATCAGCCCTAAGCAAAAAAGTCCCTAGGACCACATTAATCGAGTTTCCGATCTAGGTATACACGGCCAAGTTGCACAAATCGAGTCTACCATCAATATACTTATAGTCAATGTATAATGAACACGCACGCACGTGTCAACATACGCTATTGCAATAAATAAATAAGTTATCGCGAGTGTGTAATCAGTTATTACAAACATTTTAATAACGGTAATGACCTAAATAATAATCAGTGATACATATTAATTTATAAATAAACACAAAAACACGAACGACACTATTAGAGCAAAGAGATCTCAGCAATTATATAAATTGTTGTTAAATAAATCAGAACAGGGTATGATAAGATCATGTTTATTTATTTCTTCCTATCCAATTCGTCCAGCTTCCTGAAACAACATAAGAAAGCAAGATATCGTGTCTCAGCGCGTATACCTCGACATATTGAGGTTAAGTATCATAATTATCTGTTGATTAGTTTATAAGTCTATAAACACGCTGAGCACGTAACATAATAATATAATATAGATCTCCTTGCAAGAACAGAAAAACAACAAAAACATGTTGCGAGCCCAGTTAATAAATATTCAGCAATCATATAAAGTATATCATAAGACTGAGTTGAGGTATCAAGTTTCAAGGCAGGATCAATTATTTGTTTAATAACTGGTATTATTATGCTGAATTCAATCACGAACACACTCAAGCATCTCAAGCACAGTATCAATTAGCACGGTAAAACAAGTGTTACAGGTAAAAGCCTAGATATCAGACAGGTATGCATGCCCATCCGCAGATGTTCAGGCAGGGCAGAACAATGTAAAATAATGTAAAGAAAGTGAAAATAATAAAAGTTTCAGCATTTAACCCTCAGTTACCTTACGTTTTTACACCCCGATATTACCTCACCTGGGTCTGAGAGACCCCTGCCGTCTTTTCCAGCTTGTATCTTTAAGACAAATGCATCAATTTAAAGTTTTTTTTTTTAATCGATACGTCTTTCAAAGCTCTACAAGACTGTGCAGGTTAGATTATTCCAAGTTAAAAAATCTAAATGTTATTTAAAAAAAAGGAAGACGTGTTTTTCTGAAAAAGCGAAAAAATTTGCTTTTTTTCAAATTGACGTAGTACTGACTAAAAGAAAGGTACAAGGGCTTTATTATACATGATTCGAAAGGTCAAGAGTTGTACTTTAAGAAGAAATTAGTGTCATGACGATTGGTTCCAAAAAGTATATTTTTTTTGCAAAGTAAAGTTTCATGATTTTTGAAGAAAATCGATCAAATATTATTGTCTCTAAAAAACGAATGTTTTTTTTAAATCGTAAAACTTGCGACCTTGGGAATGAAATATAAGCATGTAGAAGAATAACAAAATATTTTTCAAAAAGTTTTATATGGCTAATACAAAATGGCGGCTATGGAGAAGTAAAAATTCATGTTTTTTTTGTATAAAATCGATAAAAATGTTAAATAAATGCAATAAAAATGCATGAAAAAATACTTTATTTATTTAAAAAACACTTGAAACAAAAATTATATTATTGTGACGCGCAAGTGCTACATATTTTTGCGGTATGTTCGTTACACATAGGATTGTTGCAGGTAGCCGTTTCCGGTGCGATAGAGTGTGTCACGTAGCGGTTAAGTGAGGTATTTTCGGCAGTGTGTGAGAGCGTAGGAGAGTGTTGGTGGAGTTGTGGGAGTGAGAGGGAGAGAGTGGAGGAGCGAGAGTGCGTGTGGAAGTGGAGGGAGGGTGTGATTGAGAAGGTCAGAGGAGAAAAGGGCTCGGAAAGCGGGTGAGAGAGCGGGTTGGGCAGGGAGTGCGCGAAACGTTAAGAGGGGAGAGCGTCGAGCCGAGAGGCCCGAGAGCGGCCGCGGGCAAGGAGCACGCGAAGTATAGACGGCACGCAGGCGGAGAAGGGAGACGGGCCGGGGATACGAACGATAGCGAGAGTAGAGGGGCGACTCGACAGAAGAACAGAGACGCGGGAAGCAGCAAGAGGCAGGGAAGAGAGCGTAGCACAGATAGAGGAAGAAGCGAGGCGAGAAGCAGGTAGAGAGGAGCGGAGAGAAGGAGGGCGGGATAGAGGGAATGAAAGGAGCCGTAAGTAAGGTAAAGGAAAAAGTTAGAAGGGGAAGTACGGGAAATCTAGAGGATTTGTGGAAAAGGAAGAGAGAGGAGTTGGAAAGGAGCGTGGAAGAAGAGAACGATAGCGTGTTTAAGAGGAGCAACAAAACGGTAAGGTCGCCTAAAATGGAATCGGGGATAGGGGGGAAGGAACTGAGCGAGATGATAGGTGAAATGAGAGAGGAATTCAGGTCCATGAGGGATGAGCTAAGGGAGGCATTCAAGGAGCAGAGCAGAAGGATGAGTGAGGAAATTGAGGAGCTGAGAAGGGAGTTCAGGGATCAGGAGAGAAGATGGAGAGAGGAGAGGGAAGAGAGTAAAAGGCAGAAGGAGAAAGTGGAGGAAAGGTTAAAAAGATTGGAGGAGAAAATGGAAGGGAGAAAGGGAGAGGAAAAGGAGGAGGTAAGAGGTGGAAGAGTGGAGGTGGGGGAGAGAATGAGGGAGCTGGAAAGAAGGCTGGAAAGGAAGGAGAAGGAGGAGAAGAGAAGAAATATAGTGATTAGGGGGTTGGAGGTAAGAGAAGGTAGGAGGAGGGAAGAAGCTGAAAAGCTATTGGAGGGAATAGGAGCCAAAGTGAAGGCGATAGAGGTGAAGAGGATAGGGGGGAATGCCGAGAAAGGAAGAGAAATGGTGCTGCTGAAGCTGGAGAGTGAGGAGCAAAAGTGGGAGGTCATGGAGAAAAAGAAGAGTCTGAGGGGTAGAAAGGAGAGAATTACGGAGGACCTGACATGGGAGGAAAGGAGGGTGAACTGGAAACTGAGAGAGATAGCGAGAAGGGAGGAGAGAGAGGGAAGGAGGGTATGGATCAAGGCAGGGAGAATAAGAATAGAGAACATATGGTGGAGATGGGATGTGGAAGAGGGAGTGCTAAAGGATGAAAAGGGAAACAGAAGGAAGGAGAGCGGGGGAGAGAGGGAGGAGGAGAGAAAGGAGGTGAGAGAGAGAGAAATAAGAGAGGAGTCGGGGGAATAAGAAGTGGTGAGGATAGAGGGGAGAAAGTGGGGAATTGTATAAAAGAAGGCGGAAGAGGCGAGGTCGGAGGGAGGGGGAAGAATTGGAGGATGGTGTTCTGGAATGTAGCAGGCCTGGAAAATAAAGATAAGGACTTTTGGGAGGGATTGAAAAAGGAAGATGTGGTAGTTTTGATAGAGACATGGATAGGAGAAAAGGGATGGGAGAGAATAAGGGGAAGGTTACCAAAAGGGTATGAATGGGGAGTGCAATTGGCGAAGAGGAAGAATAAAAAAGGGAGAGCGATTGGAGGGATGGTAATGGGAATGAGAAAAGGAATGAAAGAGAAGGGAACGAAGATAGAAATTGATAGGGAGGGGATGATAGAGGGTAAGGTAAGGATAGGGGAGGAGAACTGGAGTATAATAGGAGTATATGCGAAAAAGGAGGAAATGGAGGAGACCGTACAGGAGTTGGGGTACAAAATGGAAGGAAAAGGAGAAAGAAGGTTTATGATAATTGGAGGAGATTTCAACGCGAGGACTGGACAGAAAGGCGGGAGTAGGGAAGAGGAGGGGGGAGAGCAGGGGGAGGGTGGAAGGAAATCGAAGGATAGGAAGATAGACAGAGAGGGGAGGTTGTTAGTAAATTGTTTAGAGGAGAGAGGATGGGAAATATTTAATGGGAAGGCGAGAGGAGACGAGGAGGGGGAATTTACTTTCACAGGAGGAAGAGGAGATACGGTGATTGACTACATAATGGGGGATGGAGATGTAAGGGAGAAGATTGAGAGCATGAAGGTGGGAGATAGAGTGGACTCAGATCACCATCCCTTGGAGGTGGTTATAAGAAGGGAAAAAGAGGAGGAAGGCGGAGGGGGAGGGTGGAAGAAAAGAAGCAGGGGAGTGTGGAACGAGGAAGGGGTAAAGGTGTTCATAGAAAAAATAGGAGAAATACAGGAAAAAGAAGAAGAGATAAATAAGGAATGGGATGACATGGAAACAAGAATAGGTGAGGCGATAAAAGAGGTGGAAGAAGTGCTGAAGGGAAGGATGAAGGAGAAGAGGGGGTGGTGGGACAAGGAGTGCAAAGAAGCGAAGAAAGAGGCGAGAGGAAAGTTGAGGGAATGGAGAAAGGGAAGAGAAGAAGGCAGTGTGTACAAAGAAAAAAGAAAGGGGTTTAGGGAGATATGTAAGAGAAAGAAGGAAGAAGAGAACAGGAGATGGGAGCGAAAGGCAGAGGAAGCAAAGAGTGAATCAGAGGTCTGGGAGATAGTAAATAGGAAGAGAAGAAAGAGAAGGGGAATAGAGGAGGGGATTGAGGAGGAAGAGTGGAAAGAGAGCACTTTATGAAGTTGTTAGGAGGAGTAGAGGGGAGGGTGAGGATGGGGACGGAAGGGGAGAGGGAGGAAAAGGAAGGAGAGGAGGAAGAGGAGATAAGCATAGAAGAAATGAGGAGAGTTTTGAGGAAGTTAAAGGACGGGAAGGCAATGGGAAGGGATGGAATACCAAGCGAAGCATGGAAGCGTGGAGGGGAGGAGCTGGAGAAGTGGGCGTGGAGATTTATCAACAGGGTGTGGAAGGGAGGAGGTTGGCCGGATAACTGGAAAGAGGGAATAATTGCACCGATTGTAAAGAAAGGGGAAGGAAAAAGGGTGGAGGAGTATAGAGGGGTGACAATAATGTCGTCGTTATATAAGGTGTATACGGCCATACTAGCGGAGAGATTGAGAGAGGAGCTAGAGGGGAAGAGAATAATCCCTCAAAATCAGACAGGTTTCAGAAGGGGAATGGGAATTATTGATAATATCTATGTGTTGAACTATTTGGTGAATAGAAGGCTGGAGAAGAAAGGGGGTAAATTGATTGCATGTTTTGTGGATCTGAAGGCGGCGTTTGACTCGGTAGACAGAGGAGTACTAGTAAAAGCAATGAGAGAAAGGGGAATAAGAGAAGGGCTGGTGAGAAGGACGGAGGAGATTCTGAGGGAGACGAGAAGTAGGGTAAGGGTAGGAAACGAAATAGGAGAAGCGTTTTGGACGGGGAGGGGGGTAAGACAGGGGTGCCCTCTGAGTCCGTTATTGTTCAATGTATTGTTAGCGGATATGGAGGAAGAGATGGGTAGAGTCAAATGGGGAGGGATAATGTTAGGAGGAAAGAGAGTGTATACGTTGGCGTATGCGGATGATATAGTGTTAATTGCAGAGGACGAGGATCAAATGAGGAGCATGATAGAAAGATTGGAAGGGTATTTAAGTAGGAAGAGACTGAAGCTGAATGTGGAGAAAACGAAAATAATGAGGTTTAAGAAAGGAGGAGGGAGGGATTCTAAGACGAGATGGAGATGGGAAGGAAAGGAAATAGGAGAGGTAAGGGAGTTTAGTTATCTAGGTTACAGGTTTCAAAGGAATGGAGGACAGGAAGCACAGGTAAGGGAAAGAATCAAAAAGGCGGCCGCGGTGATGGGTAAGGTGTGGGGGATAGGGAAGAGGAGATTTGGAAAAGACTGGGGAAAAGGAATGTGGCTATTTGATAGACTGGTGTGGACGGTTATGGGGTATGGAGCAGAAATATGGGGTTGGAAAGAGAGGGAAGGAATGGAAAGGTTGGAGGAAAGGTACAGTAGATGGATCTTGGGGGTGGACGGAAGGACACCGTGGTACTTGATAAGGGAAGAGCTGCAAAGGGAGAAGTTAAGAGGGAGGGCGGGGATGAGGGCATGGAGGTTCGAGAAAAAGTTAGAGGAGGGTAAAGGAAGTGAGCTGGCGAAGCTTGGGAAGAGTTAAAGGGAAGGGAGGAGGAAGGGAAAGTGGGATCAAGCTGGGAACGAGAGAAAAGAAGTTTCTTCGAAGATAGGGGTGTGGGACTAAAAAAGCTGGAAAGGCTGAGAGTGGAAGGAGACGAATGGTATCATAAGCTAGTTAGAGGAGATAAGGAAAAACAAAGGAAGGAGAGATGGGAGAAGATCAAGGAATCAGAATATAATAAATGGTATAAGATAATAAAAGGAGAGGGCATTCCGGGGTATTTGAAGAAGGGTTGGGGGGAGAGTAGATGGAGCAGAATAGCGAGATTTAGATTAGGGAGTGAGATGAGAGAGAGCAGGTACTGGGAAGAGGGAGAAAGGAAGAAATGTAGACTGTGCGAATATAGGGAAGAAACGTGGGAGCATGTATGGGAGGAATGTAGAGGATGGAAAACAGGAGGAGGAAGCTGGCAGGAAGCGGTAGGATGGGTTTTGGATGACGAGGGAGGAGGAGAGGAATGGATGATGGAAGTAGAGGGGGAGAGAAGAGAAGTGGAGGGAAAGCTAATGGAGATTGGAGAGGAGAAGGCAGGGAAATCAGAAAGGGGAAGGGAAGAAGGCAGGAATAGAAGGTGGGCGGAGGAGGACGGGAGAGCGAGGACGGAGGAGATGCTTCTGAGGGAAGAGGACGAGGGCAGGAAAAAGCCGAGACGGGAAGGAGGAAGGCGGAGCGACGCAGAAACGGAAGAAGCGGATGAGGACAAGCAGTGGGGGAGAGGGGGGAGGGACAGGGAATTTAGAATAATTGTAAGGTCGAAGATGGCCAGGGGTATAGGGGAGAGAATTGTAGAATTGTGAAATGTTAAATGTGAATTGAAATGTAAAATGTAAATTGTAAAATAAAATGTGAAATGTAAGAGGTTTGGGTACGTTCCTCATAAAAACGCCTTGTAGATTGTGAACCCTACGGGGATATACAATAAAATTTACATACATACATACATACATAGGATTGTTGCATCTTAAACATTTAAACCACGTTTTTCTGTCAAGCGCTATAGGACAATACGAACATCTTTTTCGCGTACTCATTTTATTATCCGCAATTAAATCACGAGGATCTTGATCCTCGGGAATCTGATCGTGTGTAAGGAATTCCTCGATTTGTAGCCGCGTGACAGTATGAAGACCCTGCTCAGTCAAACGCCTCTGTAACTGAGCTGGCTTTATAAGCATTAGAGACAAATCAAGAATGTAATCTTGACGCTTCTTCTTAGAGTTGTCTTGGCGAAAAGTGTATAATATGAAACTATTTACATTTGCGTGATCAAGTATACCATAAAAATAACGCATCGGCCATCGGAACGTTTTTCGCGCTGTAGTAAAATCGGAATCCCGAATTATATTCACCTGTTGCAAGAATGTCCACTATAAGAACTTTATTAGCTATAGGAAACCAAAGGAAATATCATTTTATACAACTGGATATTAAGACTGCTTTCTTGAATGGGAAATTAAAAGAAGACATTTATATTTATCCACCCAAAGGCATTAAATGTAAGAATGGTCATGTACTCAAGCTACTCAAATCACTGTATGGGTTAAAACAGTCGTCTAAATGTTGGAATGATACAATTAATGATTATTTAGAAAGTCTGGGTTTTGAAAGATCAAGTAATGATTATTGCCTATATATATAAATAAACGTCACATGGTTTACTTATTACTGTATGTTGACGATATAATATTAGCCAGTCCAAATTTAGAGTATATAGAATTTTATAAAAGAAAATTAACTCAAAAATTTAGTGTAAAAGATAAAGGTGAACTTAAAAATTTCCTTGGGTTGGAAATAGAATATGAAAAAGAGAAGGGTATACTAAAAATTAACCAAAGAAGATATATATTAGGAATCTTAAAAAGATTTAATTTTGAAGGCTGTAAACAATGTGTAATACCCATTGAACCAAAAGTAGACTTAAGTATATGCGAAAATGAAACAACTACGGATAAGCCAGTAAAAGAATTAATAGGTTGCTTAATGTACTTAATGCTAGGTTCTCGTCCAGATTTAAGTTTTGCTATAAATTACTTGAGTAGATACCAAGACAAATATCCAAATGCAGTATGGCAACATTTGAAAAGGATACTAAGATACATAAAAGGAACGGTAGATTTGAGTTTGATTTATACAAGAAAAGAGGAAAATCAACAGTTAGTGTGTTATGTAGATGCAGATTGGGGAGGAGATACTCATGACCGAAAGTCTGTATCTGGATATTTAATCAAGATATTTGATTGTACAGTATCTTGGGTTACTCGTAAACAAACATGTATTGCATTGTCAACGACTGAGGCAGAACTGGTAGCATTATGTAACTCGGTTGTTGATGGTTTATGGTTTAAGAAGTTATTGTTAGATTTTAATATCATAACTGATAATATTGTGATATTCGAAGATAACCAAGCTTGCATATATCTAATTAAGAATCCGGAAAATAATCGACGAATTAAACACATGGATTTAAAATACAAGTTTGTTTGTGAGAAATATAAGAGTGGAATTATAAAATTAGAATATATTAACGGTAAGGAGCAACAAGCGGATATGTTAACTAAAGGTTTGACGAGTGTTTTGTTCTGTAATAATCGTATGCGTTTAGGCTTAGAGTGATAAAAGAGATATCCTATTTAAGTTTGCAAGTTTATTATTGTAATAGTTAAAAAATGACATTAAGAGGGGGTGTTAAGAAAGTAATGTCATTCCAGTCTTTTATCTATATAATCCTATAGTGTTATTCTATATAGTATTCTATCTATCTATGTATATAATCCTAGTTCTAAGGTTTCGCGCTTTTTATTCTTATACAATTGGTACTACTGTTCGTTCGCTCTCTTCCGTTAAGAAATTAGATACTAAAAGTCACGTTAAGTTATGGTCACAGCATATTGTATAAAAGGCCGAATAAATAGTATCTATTGTACGAAAATTATACAGGAGTCTCATAAAGTAAACTGTGGAAAACCCTTCCAACAACAAATATAAAAGTATGATACAAGCTTGTCCTTCAAGAAATATTAGAGACATTTGTAATAGTAGTGAGTATAAACGGGTTCATATTAATGATTAATGTACACTGTGACACTAATGTTTAACACTGACGGTGTTCAAATAAGTAAGTCTAAAGCTAGTTTATGGCCAGTTCAATGTATTATCTGTGAGGTTCCTCCACATTTAAGGACTAGTTATATGGTAATTTGTGCAGCATGGTGTGATGTTGAGAAACCCCCAATGAGTACTCTGTTAAGACCTTTTGTTGATACATTAAAACGTTTAGAACTTGGTTGTATGGAGTGGTATGACAAAGTCAACAGACAATATGTAAAATGCAAAATTATTGCGCCCGCAGCATGTGCAGATGATCCCGCACGAGCAGATATTCAAAATGTCACTGCTTCAAATTCTAAGTATGCGTGCAACTATTGCAAACAAAGATCTGTAACGGTTCCTCTAACTTTGCAAGAGCAACAAGCCAGACTAGCAGGTAACAAGAAAATTAGGAGAAGGCGTGCATTTGTATTTCGTGAGGACAGTGCTAAACTCCGTGAGAATAATAGAATGAAATCTCAAACAAGAAAAGCATGTGAAGGATTTTACCAGTCAAAGGGGTAAAAGGACCATCTACAGTTGCAAGAATTCCTTGTTTGGACATGTCTACTTTTCTAGTGGCTGAGTATATGCACACTGTCGGTCTCTGTGTAGTGAAAAGATTTTTGAACTTGTGGTTGTATGAGCCAGGGCCATGGAACATTAGTGCAAATGAGTATGCAATTGATAAATTACTAGAGGACATAAAACCACCTGACACTGTTGGAAGATTGCCAATGGGAGTATCTGACATTTCTCACTGGAAAGCAAGTATTTTTCGCATGTGGCTTTTGTGCTACTCTCTCCCAATTGTCTCTGAATTTCTGCCGAATATATATGTGCAACACTGGTGTCTCTTTGTGCAAGCAATATATTTACTTCTAAAGGAGGAAATTTCTGAGAGCGAAATTGATATGGCTGAAATTATGATCAAGATGTTCGTCAGAGACATTGGCATTTTATATCGTTTAAAGGACTACACAATAAGCGTTCATCAGTTGTTACATCTGCCTTTATGTGTTAGAAGATGGGACCCGTTGTGGGCCACATCAGCCTTCATCTTTGAAAATTACAATGGTATTTTGAAGAGACTTATCCATGGTACAAAAAACAGAAGTAAAGAATTAATCATGAAGTTAAGACTTGCGTGTGGAATCCAAATTTTGAAAAACAAAGTGAGGGGACTCAACAGTGAAACATTGCACCATGATGACTTTGAACTCCTAAATGAGCATGCTGCTTTTATTTTTTCACGTGAAGAGCGTTCTCTGTTGATGAGTAATGGCATTGTTAAAAGTGTTGCCGTCTTTGCTCGTGCTAAAAAGAAAAGAGATTGTTACACTTCACTAATATATTCTAGGGAAAAGAAGCGCAACAACTACACAATATGATTTGAAAGTGCAAATAATGTCTATGGTTATGGAGAAATTAGATTTTTTGTCTCCTGCAAAAAAGAAACAAATATGAAGTATTTGTATGCTGTCATTTAATTGTTTCAGGTAAAGCACTCTAAAATATTTTACCATGAAGAAAGCCGTATAAAACTGACTCACATTATACCTGTAATAAGTTCAGTTGAATTAATTATTGTTGACATGAAGATCATCAACCTGTTAAAGGTTGTGAGAGTAGGTAATTTTGTATGCCTTCTTCCAAATAAATTTGAAACAAACCTGTAGATTTAGCGCATTCTTTTATTGTATCTTTAGTATTTATAACATTGAAAATATCTTTATTCAATGTAGTAGGGAACTTTGAGTGCTATCTTAGAAAACAATTTAATTATACCATTTATTTTGCTGCACTCTGTTATTTCTTATTTTCATTTCTTTTTATAATATGTGGTAGTAATTATCTACTGCGGCTTTGTATAACTTTGATCTTATTATATGTATATATAGCGGACTGAAATACACTGCTGGTTCATTCCCAGATCTTTTGTATTATTCTGTCCAACTTTGAATTGCTCAATATGCTCCAATTATTTCAAATTTATATTTTGTTAACACAGACGTAAATTGTGACAGAATAATCCACAGCTTAATGTTATAGACCCAAATTATTTTGTATACCGTATAATTATCTTTTTTTAAAAATTTTTAATCAAAAATTAATGACAACATGTACTACTGTATTGTAATAAAAGTCTATAAAATATATAAAATTTAATAATCTATACTTAATTTTCCAATTATTAACTTTTCATAATTTTTCCAAAATCAAATTAATGTTCAACATTAGTCTAACTTTTTAATTTGAATCAAATATTTACATGTTAAGTTCGACAAATAAGGAAACAAATTTTACCGCAAATATTATTTAAACAAAAATACGTTTTAATAAAAATCAAATTAGAACCAAATTTGGGTTAAAGCCGCAATTGAATCGAGTAAAAGTCGCATACAGAACACATTGACTTTTTATTAAAGTCTTATTTATAAATATTCTGCATCATGTATGGTTCTGGATCATATATAATTTACATAAGTTATCTTATTAAATACAAATTAAAACCATATTTGATTTGAAGTGTTATATGATCCACATAAGTGATCTAATTAAATTTAAATTAAAGCCCTATTTTATTGTGGATCATATTTAATCTACATAACTGATTTTAATAAGTGCAAATTAAAACTGTATTTAAACAAATATAATTTTAATATAAAATCTGGGTTTAATTTGAATTTTACCCAAATTTAATATGATTTAATATAATTTTAGTTAGATTCATATTAGATCGTTTTTCGCGGGTCCTTATATATTTTCTCGTAACATTCTTCTTTTCTCTTTTTTTTCTTTCAATATCTGGAAACTACATTTTCAATGCAAAAAGAAAAAATATAACGTAATGGTGTATTTTGTCTGAAGTAAGCCAACTTCCCAAGTAGCAAAAAAATATTTTTTAAACGTTTTTAAAAACATTTTTAGTAATGAAAAAAAATATTTAAAAAACTTTTAAATTAATGGGATAGATCCTTTTTTTCTTATTAAAAAAATATTTATACTAATATTGTAAAAAATGTTTTTTTAATAATAAAAAATGTGTTTTTGATGTTAAATAAACGTATGTTAACCTTTAAAAATGCTTTTTTAACATTAAATAAATGTTCTATTAACATTAAACATTTTTTTAATGTTTAAGAACGTTTATTTTAACAACTTTTTCAACAAAGAAATGTTTAAAGAACGTTCTTTTTCTTTATCTAAAAACCGCTTTTCTAACTGTTATACAATTTCGCGTCCATCTGAAAAAACTGCTCTCTCAAGCCGGTCACCCCCATCCGAGTAGAGTATCGCGCCCACGTTGCTTGACTTTGATGATCGAATGGACAAGTGACGATCCTCTGACTCTGATGCTTCCTTCTTACCCTGTACTTGTCTACAACATATCTTTAAAGTGTTAAAAAATCTTATGGATCCTATGACGCGGAAATTTTTTACGGAACGGCACATAATTTATCAAGCAAAACGACAACAGAAAAATTCGATTGAAACATCTCTTACAATTAAATAATTAATATAAAATAATATTTGAAGTAAATATTAAATATAAACATTAAATAAATATTAAATAAAATTTTTTTTCATATTATTATTGCAAATAAATAATTAATGTTAAATAAATGTTTTTTTAAATCATTATTGCAAATAAATTATTAATGTAAAAGAAATATTAAATGAACGTCAAATAAACGTTAAATAAATATTTTCTCTAAATCACTATTTCAAATAAATAAATAATGTAAAATAAATTTTTAATAAACATTAAATAAATATTATTTTTACAATGAATTGTACAATGTATAATTAATAAAAAATAAATATTTAAAAAACATTTAAAAAACATTGTCTACTGCTTGGGTTTATATGATCTAAACAGATTTGAACTACAGCGGCTATCGACCAACCAATCAGAGCGCCCATAGAAATACGCGCGCGCTGTTGCAACGATTCGAATTCAATATGAGCCATGACGCCCACAACAGAGGCGTCGCGACGCTTCGACCTGCGCGGCGTTGTCAGTCTGAACGTGTTCATCATTCCGTACACATTGTCGTATGTCGCTTCAAGTCGGTTCCGATTCGACTTTTGTGCGGCGAAAAGTCATGTGCCTGTGTTTTCCAACATAAAATTACAAGAGAGTTTATCATCGGTGTAAGTGTCAATAAACTGCGGAAGACTAACGTTAAAAATATTTTTAAATTATAGAATAGTTGTTTTGTAAGACGTAAAACATCTTTTGTAAATTGAATTTTTGATTCGCTTAAAACTTAATTTTTTAGATAAAATATTTGAATTTTTGACAGTTCTCGAGTTAATAAATAGCATATTTAAATTCAAGATTATAGATAGGTAAAAAAACCTTATTTAATCATAATAAAGTTCTAATTTAGAAAAATGTTTCAATTTTATAATAAAAGAAGCAAGGTTTATCATTTGTTTTTAATTTATCTAAAATACTTTTTTGTTTATTTATTGACTTAATGCATAAAAAATACATTAAAAACTTTATAAAATTAAAAAAGATAAAGAAATATTCAGTGACAGAAATTAATAGAATTAAAAATGTTTATATTAAAGGCTTATTTCTCAAGATTTAATATCAGAATTCTTAAGATTCCTAATTTAATATTAAAAATTAAAAAAATCTAAAAAAAGTGCATACAATCAAATTTTCTATAGAAAAATTGATTAAAAATTAATTAAGAATCCCAATTGGGGTATCGTCTCTTTTGTATATTTTCGGAGGAACTAGCGGCGTTACTTTTGTCTGTTATTTAAAAGGCTCCAAGAAACCATAAAAACTGTAAAAAGAATTTCCTTTTTACTTTTAATAATTTTGGGAAAAAAACTTTATGTGATACACACTATATGTATCCTGTATACAAAAGAGAGTACAGTAATAATAATTCTTTGTAATTAAAATAATTATTCCGTAAAAATGTGTATGAGTATTATGACATTTCTCGGCGTCTTTGTTTCACAAGCAAATAAAAGCGGTATTATAAGATCCCATGACTAGGTCAAACTTTAAGCTTTACTCGGTCAAGCGGTCATCACGTATCTACCTTCCACGATCATAATTTGCCTATATAATACAATCATGTATTACATCGTAGAAAAGTAAAACAGCCTCAAAAGTCGAAATACATGACAAGTGAAACATTACAAAGGAAAAGATAAGAAAAGATTTTCTTATAGAATTGAGAAATTAAGATATTTTAATTTTGTTTTGTGTTTATTATCCTAAATATTTATTGTTAATATTTGTAGTATATATGTAATAATTGGTAAAATATGTTCAGTTTTCAAATGAATTGCTTAATCATAGATTACTTTTGTAAACGGAGACGTTTCCTCATGAATTAACTCAAAGTAGTTAATTCAATGTAGTATTGGATTATGCATTTATATTGATTATAAAATTCAATTTTCTGAAAAGTTATAACGGTAACTCTGAGTAAAATTCTAATGAATTATTAGTAATCGATTTAGTTATCTATTTAGTCGGAGAAATAATTCTATATTAAGCATCCCTTGACACATTTCGATGTTTGTCTGAATACACATATACAATCACATGCTATACGAGTATACTCACGCACTGATAAGAACGGTGATGTCACGAGCCAGACATTTTAACCTTAGGTTTAAGGTCAATCTATCTGCGAAGGTCGACTGACGTACGAATGGAATATCCAATAAAAAGGTTTCACAGCAATATTCTTAATGAGTAGATATTTGATAACAACTCCGTATTTTATTTATATGCTAAATGTCATACAATTGATAGCTTTCATTATTTATTATATTTAATCGCTAAGTCTAGCTATCTATTTGTTATCATTTCTGTGTCTCGATTCTGTAGCTCTTAACGACGATGTCGTTAGAGATACAGAATAAGGTACTAGTGTATATTTATGTATCATTTTTTTTTGTGTATTTACATGATACAGAATTTTATCTGACAATTTAGAGCATTATAAGCTTTTAATACACATAAAATATTAAACATATAAGATAAATAAAGAATTTTAAATTTCATAAAATTTTAAATTTAGTCTCTAGAAACATAATTTTGAATTCTTAATCACCAATATTATGTCTAACAAATAGAATGCTAGAACAGTATGCCCTGAGATACTAAAAAGGGTGCAACTTCTGCATATAGCAGGGTATTTGTACACGTCATAAATGTCTTCCCACCTAAAGATAGCTATATTGTTATCTATTATTTGACTTGGACGCGGCTATCTTCAGCTAGGAAAGCATTTATGATGTGTATAATATGTATAAGTGTTTGCCTTTTCAATTGTTCAGAATAAATGGAATATTAAATTTATCCACTTTTGACACATATTTTTATATAACCGTATATATATGGGGCATTCCATGCCAACTCAACCAATGAATGTCCTCGACCATTTTTGATTTGGCCGAAAATTTTTTGTGTTCTTATACTAAATGAAAGTAGCTTCTATGATTTTTTTTAGATTTTTATCTCTACTCATACTTAAGTTATGGATTTAAAAAAAATGCAGTTTTTGCAATTTGGAAAATTTCAAATGCCTGTAACTTTAAGAAGAAAAAAGATAATGTAAAAAATAAGGTGGTCTTTCTTTTTGTTTTTTACTGAACTTTTCGAAGAAAATATCGAAAAAATGTTTAATGGGCAATATGACTGTTTTTTTTTAGGATTTAAGTAAAAAATGTTTGTTTTTCTCAGTGCGACCGTTTTGATTTTTTTCAAAAAAATCTCACAAATTCTAGACTTAATTTCGAAATTTTTTAGACCTATAAGAAAATGGAATTCCAATAACTTCGATTTTTTAAGGGACTTTTTCTTAATTTTTCTTTCAAAAATAATTTTTTTTTAAATAAGATAGACTCTACCGATGACTATCAAAAAATTTGATAAATTTATAGACAGCAACCCTGAAATTTCGATCTATAGATAAAGAGGAAATTCGAATATTTTCTATTTTTTAATTGCATTTTTACTTATTTTTATTATTAAATTACTTTTTTTAAATAGAATATTATAAATTGGGGAACTTTAACGGATAGCATGTAACAATTAAATCATATAGTTAATGAAAAAACACGTATATTATCTGTGAAAATAGCAATCAGATTTATTTGAAAATAAAATTAATAAATAAAAATTAAAAATATTAAAAATAAACAAAATAAATAATAAATATATCAAAAAATTATGCCATATTATATAAAACAGTTTTGGTATCGTTCCACAGCTTTTTAAATTATTTTTAATTTTTATTTATTAATTTTATTTTCAAATAAATCTGATTGTTATTTTCACAAATAATATACGTGTTTTTTTCATTAACTATATGATTTAATTGTTACATGCTATCCGTTAAAGTTCCCCCATTTATAATATTCTATTTAAAAAAAATAATTCAATAATAAAAATAAGTAAAAATGCAATTAAAAAATAGAAAATATTCGATTTTCCTCTTTATCTATAGATCGAAATTTTAGGATTGCTGTCTCTAAATTTATCAAATTTTTTGATAGCCATCGGTAGAGTCTATCTTATTTAAAACAAATTATTTTCGAAAAAAAAATTAAGAAAAAGTCTTTTAAAAAATCGAAGTTATTGGAATCCCATTTTCTTATAGATCTCAAAAATTTCAAAATTAAGTCTAGAATTTGTGAGATTTTTTTGAAAAAAATCAAAACGGTCGCACTGAGAAAAACAAACATTTTTTACTTAAATCCTAAAAAAAAACAGTCATATTGCCCATTAAACATTTTTTCGATATTTTCTTCGAAAAGTTCAGTGAAAAACGAAAAGAAAGACCACCTTATTTTTTACATTATCTTTTTTCTTCTTAAAGTTACAGGCATTTGAAATTTTCCAAATTGCAAAAACTGCATTTTTTTTTAAATCCATAACTTAAGTATGAGTAGAGATAAAAATCTAAAAAAAATCATAGAAACTACTTTCATTTAGTATAAAAACACAAAAAATTTTCGGCCAAATAAAAAATGGTCGAGGACATTCATTGGTTGAGTTGGCATGGAATGCCCCATATATAAAGAAAAATGACTTCATCCGCCAGTGAATAAAATATAAAGTTAGTTTATTGCTCGACTAACTGGCATTGAGTACAAAAACTGCACAACGTTTCGGCCCACGGTTAGGGCCCTTTTCAAGTGCGATCTAAAATACATGACAACAGTATGCAATATAAATATAAAATATATAATAAGTGCCCCATATATATATACACTATATGATATTTATATTTGATCAAATTAAATTAAATTTTTTCTTTTTTTTTCTTTCCAGCAGGAATATTTTATAAGATTAATGACTTCCAAATTAAAAATAACAAAAATCACACAGTTTTTATTTTAACAACAGTACAAAAATGCAAGAATACATATGTATAACTTCAAAAAATAAATACAAGATTTTATTTCGCACTTAACTTGGAACTTGCTTGAATAGAAGTTAAATTAAATAGACCTATAAGGATACAAAATGGAAGTGTCCTCCTTCGATTTTAACTTTTAATACGTTAATTGAAAATGTTAGGGTAACTCCAATATTTACGCCACATCAGAAGTCAGAAAAAATAGAAGGAATGAAGGTATTTGCTCGCAATTATTCTGTTATGTGCCTTTATGCCATATTAGTATCGTGTTGTAATTTAAGTTCTTTACTGTTAATATTAACGAAACCGTCGTGAGTTGAATCGATTTTTTAATATAGTATAAGTAGCGCGATATATTACGATCTACGTAAAATGATTACTATAAAGATTATAAATGGTTTAATGGTTATTTTATGATAGGGGAGACCGGGGCGAAGTCGTTACCGGGGCGGAGTCTTCATTGCAATTATCTCGAAATCTGTATGTTGTGTGCAGAACTCGGCATTAATACTGTAAACGCGGCTTATGCCCGTTTTAGACTGGAGGATGATCCTACTCTCGGCTCATCCTCCATTCTATAGTGTACGTGACATAAACTATACATAAACTATAGATTTTTACCCGTCTACACTAGAGCCGAGAGTAGGATCATCCTCCAGTCTAGAACGGGCATTATGGTGCCCACGTGATCAACGGAGTTTAGTGAAGTTATGTGCCATGTTGTGATTCTTATCGAAGCAAACGTGTTTTTGGAGGTCAAAAGTAAAATTTGTTGCACGTCGAAAATTTGTAATATCTTAAATATTATTATATCTCCGAATCTCAAAGTAAGTGATCCTAAAGAGTAATGCATGCTGAACACGAATTCAATGAAATTTTTTTATTTTCATTGATTTCTAATATTTTATGAGCGACCAAACTTGAAATTTGTGTCTGGGGCGAAGTTGTCACCAAGTTATATGATGGAGACTTCCGGCGAAAATCAAAGTCAAAGAAGCAGCAGTGGTCGGATTCCGGCAAGGACTTGGATAATATGTGCTGCGTGTGCTAAGAGATGACAGAATAAAGCTGACGAGAAATGTGCGAGCGTAGGGCACATAAGTGTGTGCGCTTTTCTTGCAATTATTTTCCGCCATCGTGTTTTTAATTAATGTTTCCATTTTTCTATTAAAAAATAATTAATAAAATGTATCCTATCATTTTTCATGATTGGAATTATAAATTTTTATTTAAAATTCAGTCCGAGAACAGAGTGATGACTCCGGCCCGGCAATTTTGACATTTAAATTTTTGCACCTTTGTCGTTTTCACTCTGTACCAGTTGAACAAAGCGACGTAACCAAAAATGTCCGTATAAATTTTGTAGCCAAGGGTTCACTCTTTACAATGGTATACGTATCACATTTTTCTAAAATTATTTGTTATGTTGCTGAAAATTGGCACCGAAAAAATAGTGATGACCTCGCTCCGTTCTCCCCTACATAGGTGTAAAGGGATAGTAAAGGATGGAATACAGCAAAATACAAGTGCTTAACTCTTGTATTCTTTGTTTAGCTTAATATCTTGTATATCCCACTTGTTTAGGATATGTGGCATTTTTAGCGTGCAGGATTTATGCCTTAGTACAAACACTCTGTAAAAATGGAAATCTCTTATGTGTTCTTTTTCTTTTTTTTTTAATCATATAACAATAACCTTTAATGCATCTATTGTTCGTCTGCTTTCTTTTTAAAATTTTTTAGTTTTATAAAATTTGTTTATCATTCTTACATTTTAATAAACTTTTTACACACATTTTATAACTTATTTTATAACATTTTTTGCCTCATTTATAAACATTTTTTGTAATTTTTTGTACATTGTAATTTTGGTAATTATGCATAAAAGCGACGTCCTCTCCGATGACCTGGCGTATATTCCACCTATGAATATCATTTATCCCACCCCATGGGATATATGGTAAAAATGCAAGGGTCTCTAAAAGTTTTTTTTTTCAATACAAAGAATAAATATTTCTTATTTCTAATTTTTTTATAGTAGTAGACAGTATAAAGTTTTTATTGGTATAATTCATTTGCCTTAAACATATAAAATAGTACTCAATAAATTAAATTTTCCTTAGGTGCGGCGTATATACCGGAGTTACCCTAATTATATATTTAATACGTTAAAATAAGAAATCCCTGTCCAGTGTCCACACAATCGCATGTTTAGGAGGTAAAACACCTTTTTAAAAAAAAATCAGTTTATTCAGAATAAATATTACCGAAAGTATAAAAAATAGAAAAAATTTTAACATTTTCATCTTAAATAAAAGTTAATATTAGTTTTTAATAAAGCTAATTTTCAGGAACACTTTAAAATACTGATAAAAATGTCTTTATTTTTCAAAATACCGCGCTTACTGTAACCTAATATTTTCTTAAAAAATTAAAATTTTCTTATATTTGAATTAAGAATTACTTTACTAAGAATTCAACCAGTTATTTTCCAAAACATTATTTTAAAGAATTAATTACAAATGCCTCTGTACACACGTTATCCATACTTATCCATACGATCGATTTTTCATGCAATATTTTGTGCACATCTTCTGTAATAGAAAATAACGTTGAGTACAAATATCTTCGGAATTCTGTAGATGAACAGAAAATAATGGTTTATTCTGTAGATGTATAGATAAGTCTAGAAAAAGACGTTAAAAGTGTAAAAAAAAACTTCAAGTGCTTTTTATCTTAACCCTCAGGGTACGGACTGGGTTAGCGTAACCCAGCAGCGAATTTTGAAAGTAGCGCCATTTCAAAGGAAGTGAATGGTGGGGGTCCGTACCGGGGGGGAGGGAATCTTTGAGGTAGCTACTATGTGAGCACAGCCCGATATACAGTCAAAGTCGCCGGGTTAGGCTAACCCATGTCCGTACGGAAAGTAACTGTTTTATAGTCCGTACCCTGAGGGTTAATAAAAAGAATATTTCTACGCAATATTTGGCAATATTTCTCACGTAAAATTTCTGAAAAAATTAATTAAGGAAAATGATGTGTGTTTCCACGCAATATCTAATACACTTACGTATATTAAATGATGGATAGATAGTATATTCTTTAGTCTGTTATTTAAAAGATGATAAGCTAGGATAATGATTGTTCAAAAATAAAGTGCAAGGAAAATATTATAAGTCATTAGAAAGGAGTGAAATTAAAAGGTTATTTATATGTATATATTTAGGACAATAAGTAAAAGTAAATAAAATTTTCTGTAAAGAAGAAATTATTCCGAAATAGTGAAAAAATGCAAGCATTTTATCAATGCTTTATATTTTT
The DNA here is from genome assembly GCA_030770225.1 of Temnothorax unifasciatus. NCBI lineage: Eukaryota > Metazoa > Arthropoda > Insecta > Hymenoptera > Formicidae > Temnothorax > Temnothorax unifasciatus. The sequence continues at coordinate 40,514 of JASTWK010000691.1, read as the reverse complement.
ATCATTCTTACAAGTTTTTTTAAATATGAATAAAAAATGGAAAAATGTTAAAAAATAATTTGTAAATTAAATTGTACACTAAAGGAAAACATTATATTGCTTAAGTGGATAGGTATATCCTATCAATGTACTTAATATTTTAAAAATTGTGGAAGGTTTGATATAGGTAAAAATAAGAATAAATTGCAATAAAGAATTGATTATAACTACGGTACTTTCCCTAGATATAAGATACCTCAAAGAGACATATTTGTTCGATTTGTGTCTATGATATACATATACAAGATGTTTAGAAAAAGGGTAAGATATTTTAAGGCGATTTAGTATGACCCAAAAACAAGACAAAAAGTCTTAATAAACATGGAGCCGCAAATAAGCTGTTTTTTAATATCTTTTTTTGTTTTTGATATTTTTATTTTTAAACAGACGACGCACTTCTAGGGCATTACCGTTAGCACGACCATACATAAAATGAATATCTCCCATTTCTGCCATTTCTTGGTATAAAAAGCCATAATTATTGAAAATTGTGCAACCGAACTTGTTGATAAGACCGCATTCGTCGACCTGGCTTTATTCGCAAACGGCTCATTTGCGGACCTATTTTTAAGACTTTTCGACTTGTTTTTGGACATATTAAATTTTCTTAAAATATTTTACCTTTTCTCTTAAACACACTGTATATAGCTTAACAGCTGCATTATTTTTGCCTAATTTTTTAAATTTATTTTATTTATTTAAAGAAAAAGACAATAGATAACTTAATATATATTTGAAAAGTTACTGTTCATATATAATAAACACATTTATTTTTATTAATTGTAAATAACATATAACGCATTGCGTACATATTTTAATCAAATTATATTAGAATTATATTAGCTATTCTACGTGTTTTTTTACAACTCTCATTAATTCTTTTATTGTATTTTTTAATATGTAATGTTTACCTTTCGCTTTCATTATAATATAGCTCAAATAAAACAACGATACAAGTTGATAATTATCATAATACTATTTTTTTCATGCATTACATGTAATTTTGCATTTTCTTTTTGCTATTGTGGAAAAAAAGGTTTTATAACAAAGAAATAGCTTTCCACAAATAGTACTTTTACTTTTGTATATTGAAAATAAGTTAAACAAAACTTCTATCACAGTAATTTTAATAGAATATTAAATTGATTAAAGACAATTCTCTCCCATTTCTAGATGTCCGAGTCTGTAAAAGTGGCGGTGAGATGTCGGCCTATGTCCAACAAAGAATTGCAGCAAGGATGTCAGGTATATCAAATACATCGACTAAGTGTCGTCCCACTTACTATCCATATACTAAATGCAAATTTAAAACCAAATTTTAATATTTATTACTATTATACAAAATTATTACGACAGTAAATAATTAATTTGGCAAAAATATGACTTATCTTAGTCAACAAAGAAATGATTGAGGAAAGATTTAAAAAAATTAAAGAAAGATTGAAGAGCAAATGGGTAAGAAGAAGAAAGAAGAGAAGGAAGGAGAAAGAAGGAGAAAAGAGAAAAAGGAGAGAGGAGGGGACATGTGCAAAAGAAGGAAAGAGATAGAGATAGATAGAGAGAGAGAGAGAGAAGAAGAGAGAGAGAGAGAGAGAGAGAGAGAGAGAGAGAGAGAGAGAGAGAGAGAGAGAGAGAGAGAGAGATTGATTGATTGATTGATGGTTTATTTATGCCATAGTCACAGACTTTAGGCAATTCGTGAAAAAAACAAATAAATATACAAACAAAATATAAACAAGGATATGAAATACTATGTGGCTGTTGTCGACGTGCATTCGGCAGATATAAAATAGAGATAAGGCAAGCAGGTAACACTCCCTGGCGAAGGACGTGGCGTGAGCATAAAAGCGTAAGCATAAGAGCAAAAATGGAAATAAGGAATGAAAATAAGTGAAAAAATTAGAAGATTAGGCTCACGTCTCCGCAAAGGATGCCCCGTGACAAAGATAAATGCCGATTAGTAAAACTAATAGAAAATAGGTGAAACACTAGCGGCGCAGGACGAGGCGTGCATAGAAAAGAAAAGCAAAATACAAGATTAAAGCAAGCTATTGCTCGTCCTCCCCGGGATGACACGAAGAAACAATGGATATAAACCAAAATTCGCAAGCAGGGGACAAATCACAGGAATTATATCATAAGAGCTTAAGACAAAACTTATTTTAGAGTCGACAACTAAGTATAACAGTGCTCTCTCTATCCGCCCGTAACAAATGATATTCAGCAATTCATGTCAAGTCGCATTAGACACGTGAGTGAAGGCAAGTCATAGAACGGTCAATCATTGAAGCTTCACTAGATCAGCTTCAGTGGATATGGAAATGGGAGGCAGACCATGATCCTTACGGACGAAAATCCGTCCGTCCCTGCACCACACGTGCTTAAATGATAACTGCCTTGCCCTGACCCTCGCTTGACGCAACAACTTGTAGGTAAGAGACGGTAGCAATTCATTGACATGAATGCTGCCGGGGATACTCGTCGAAAAAACCTCATTTGCCGTAAGTCGAGGCTTGCCGCGCTTTACCTTTAGAATGTGGTCACGAATCTCACACGACTTGAGTGCTACTATTAATGATTTCATGCGACCGGATGTGCCAGCCTGATCGATGGCCGAAACAGATCTAGACGCAGTATTATCGCGCACCGCTACGTCACGGATCTCCAGAACGTCAGAAACCAACTGGGGCACTTCGAGAGCACGAAAAACACTTCCAACAAGCTCCCCAGATGTCTTGGTAAGAGAACAAGGAATGCCAGAAATAATAATGTCCGACGCTCTGGGGACCCGCGACGCAGCGGACGACTCGCCATCGACACTCAGAGAGTCTAGGAGCCTAGAGCCCTGAGCCTCCAACGCGGCAATTCTCTCCCCGTGACTCGCGACAACTTTCAAGACGTCAGGTAAACGGTTAAGTTTACTTGCGAAATCGGCATTAACAGCCTCCTGTCGACCGATGAAAGCCATGAACTTCCCGTCCAACCTCTCGAATGCGGCGGAGAACTTCTTTTCCAATTCATCGAACTTAGACAGAATCAACTTCAGGACTGCATCAGTAGACTGCGGTAGTGTATTTGAAGGAGAAGCCATATTCGTGAAGTCAAACGGGGAGCAGAACCAAAGAAATGCAGTATATGTCCGAAAGCCAGGGATGGTAACAGGCAGTAGCATGTGCCGAAGCCCACAGATGGTAATTCATGCGTCGAACAGGTGTGAAAAATAGGACAGCGCAGAGATGACAAAAGCAGGAGCATGCGCAGCAAGAGTCCACGCCGATCCAAAACGATGAGGCGAAAGTGAGGTTAGAATGAGAAAAGATGTTATGCCTCAAGATATCCGGGACAGCAGTTGCAAGGAAAGAAAGATGCAATATCAATTCTTGACAAGCAACAAAAACCTGCTCGATTCTGTAACAAGAATAGCCCGAAGGCAGCTTACGGCAGAAATATGTTCAATTAAAGCAGGAGCAACAGAACAGACGTGCACGCTGTACTCACGAGAGAGAGAGAGAGAGAGAGAGAGAGAGGAGAGAGAGAGAGATAAGAGACGGAGAGGAGAGAGGCATATATCCTAATCTTTCGTGACATTTCATTTATTTTAATGCCATTTCTTGAACAAATCATAATTTATATTGAAATATATACACTACGTTCTCATCAATTTTTTTAATTTTTATATTTTTTTTATTTGCTTATCTTATATACATATACATGTATATTATCTTATAGACATATATTATAATTAATATTAGTTTTTAAGGCTCATTAGTCAATTAAGTTCTTTTTTTGATTCATCTTCAGTCAGACAAAGTCGCGTGAAAAGCGTTATTGTCATATATCGAGCGTATTGTAACCTAGCGACCACATCAAAACATGCGCACATGTTCCTTCACGCGCGGATGTTGCACTTTTCGCTGCAGCGAGGCGTCAAGTTTCTTATACCTTTGCGGATCTCTCGTTCTAGGTATAATTGGAGTACATTTGATTAAAATTACATACTTTATAGCTCGTTTAATTAAGTAATTTTTTTTCCTCATATATCTATATACAGGGTGAGTTTTATTTCGTGTGCCAATTATTTCAGAAAATATTAGTTTAGTGGAAAAATGTATCAGATAAAAGTTGGAGGGTTTAGAATGAACCAATAAACGTTATTAGATTTTGATCCAGTGCTCGTGTTGGGCCCTACTGGGCTCTAATGGGCTCAACACGGGACTCAAAATCTACTAAGATCGTTTAGGGTAACTCTGATATTTACCGCGGGGTTTTACGCCGCAGATGTCAGAAAAAATAGAAGGAATGAAGGTACTTGCTCGCAATTATTCTGTTATGTGCCTTTATGCCATATTAATATTGTGTTGTAATTTTAGTTCTTTACTGTTAATATTAACTGTCGTGAGTTGAATCGATTTCTCACCGTAGTAAGAAGCGCGATCTTGTGTTACGACCTACGTAAAATAATTACTGTAGGGAATGTAAAAGGTTTAAGTTTATGGTTATTTTATGATACATAACTGTAGAGGGATAGTAAATAATAGAATACAGCAAAATATACAAGTGCATAGCTCTTATATTTTATGTTTAACTTAATATCTTGTATATCCCTCCTGTTTAGGATATACGGCAAGTTAGCATGTAGAATTTATGCCATAATACAGACACTTTGTAAAACTCGAAATCTCCTATGTGTTTTTTTTCCTTCTTTTTTTGGATCGTATAACAATAATCTTTAATGCATCTATCGCTCTTCTATTTTCTTTTTAAAATTTTTCAGTTTTATAATTTGTTTATCATTCTTACATCTTAATAAACTTTTTACACACATTTTATAACTTATTATGACATTTTATTGTCTTATTTATAAATATTTGTAATTTTTTATAAGGCGTATACTTCACCCATGCATGAATGTCATATAACCCACTCTTCTGGGATATATGGCAAAAATGCAAGGGTTTCTAAAAGTTTTTGTTATTAAATACAAAGAATGAATGTTTTATATTTCTATTTTTTTATAGTAGTAGACAGTATAAAGTTTTTATTGATATTAATCATTTGCCTTAAACATAGTAAATAGTACTCGATAAATTAAATTTTCCTTAGCTGCGGCGTATATACTGGAGTTGGGCGTATATACTGGACCCTATCGGTACATGTTGAACCCTCCAACTTTTACATGATACATTTTTCCAAAAACCAATACCTTCTGAAATAATTGGCACACGAAATAAAACTCACCCTGTATAAGTATAAACGTGTAATAAAATTCTAAAAAGTATATAATAAAAATATAAACATGATAAATTACATATGAGTACATAAATGAATGCTGGTCAACGCGCGCGTGTGTATACACGTTCCTCATACAGACACACACGCACTCATACATTTACATATACATGTATGTACATATATACAGTTATGTAAAAAATTAGTAGCTCTCAGCGTATGAATGAATTCCACTATATACACAGTTATATCATGGAAGAAATTTTATCGTCTTCTGTAGAGAAATTTTTTGAAAATTGATATCAAAAATTATTTTCCTAACAGGATAATGCTCTCACATGGCCACAAAAGAAGTAAATTATAATTATAATTTAAGCAAAATAAAGTAAAACTCTTATATTGGCCATCATAAAGTCTTGACTTCAAAGCCTTATTAAACAAATAGTAGGTCTTACTGGGAGGAGGGAGAGAGAGAGAGAGTGTTTAAAAGCGAAAATGCAATTGAAAAGAAGAATTATGGCAATGTTAAAAGAGTGAGATAAAGCACTTTTGCATCTAACTATGAAAAATTTGATCAACTAATGAAAAATTTAATAAAGTGTATTTTAAAAGTTATAAAACATAGAAGAGGAGTAACAAAATATGAAATATTTGTAAATAAAGATGTGTAAATAAAGATTGCAAATAAAGACTTCTATTTATAATCTTTAATTTACTTATTTTTATATAGATTACTTATTTTGTTACTTATTTTTATGTAAATTTTAGGAAATACGTAACATTTGTATTATAATTCTATTTTATTTTAATTATACATTATATCATAATTATATATTATGAATAAAACTTATTTCGGATAACCAGATTATAAAAATTAGCTTATTATACTAGGTTTTTAGAAAACAGGTTAAAAATTGCGAGATTCTATCCATTATAACATCATTGTGTGGCAATTGCATGTAATACAAACAATACCACATTTATAAGCCGTTTATCGATGGCAAGTGGAATATGTGCCAAATCGATAGTCCGGTCAAGTCACTCTACCATCTTTCCTGTAAATGACGACACAAGCTCTGTACAGGTATACACGTGCACACACACATAAATGTACCGTCACACTTTCCTGCTTTTAGTGACGTTGCGACTCACGCGATTAGCACTTTGCACGTTCCATTTTAAAAAGACAGCGGCTTAATTTGTGCATCAAAACTCTGAATAAAATTTTTATTTTTGCTTTGTAATTTCATAATTATACAATAGCTTAAGAATTGCAATACAGTTTTCACAGTTCCTTAATTTCTTTGACCAAAGAATTTTTTTAAAAGTTTACTTTTTCTCTAAACTATTTTAAATTAAAGAAACATAATATAATGATATTTAATTAATTTACTAAATTAAATGTTCTTAAAAATATATTTTATGTGATACTGAGCTATGAGAAGTTTTAATGTAAGATTAATCTTTTCATAATAGAATAAGTTTTCATCTTTAATTTTAATTAAAATTTATTATTATTATTTTACTTTGTATACATAAAGATTACTAAGATTACTATAATTCTCAAAGTAATTAATACTGAAAACTAAAGTTACAAAAGCTGACAAAAGTGATATAAATTCTTATTAATAATTTGAAACTACATAAATAAATATTTCTTACACAGATTTTGAAAAAAATTCAAATTTTTTGCTGTTTTTACTATTTTTATATTATACTATACTTTATTTGACACAAAAAAAATAAATTATTTTATTTGTAATGTTTAATTATTTTCTGATTAAAAAGAGAACTTATATTTTTAAGGCACTATACTATGTACACGGGAATAGATATAACGAATTAGACGGATAGATAGCGCGTACTCATGCACGCAGTGTCCTCGTCGATCGCTAAATAATTTATGCACGACATACGTATAATCCATATTACCGTAATTCACTTACAGCATTTACTTAGCTAGCTTCGCTACATATATCAATAAAGCGACGTCCATCCAGGCGAAGAGAGACAGTGTGTCAATGCACATTCTAACATTCTTATCAACGATTGGAACGTTATTATGTCATACTCTACATTTAGCGCTAAAGCCGTTCGATATGCATTTCACGCTAAAATTACATGATTATTATTACTTTTTACTAATTTTATATAGCTATTTTTATTGTTCTTATATTAATTTTGTTTATATTTAATTTTACTTTTTTTATTTCTTATTGATTATGTTACTATTATGTTATTATTATTACTATAACGTTACTATTATTTTCTTTTATTAAATAACTCCAGGATTTACAATTATATACATATAATTATTAGTTTACAGTTATTTGCATTGGTATTTTGTAAAAGTTTTGATTAAAGAAGAGATTAAACGAGATAAAGAAAAAATCTATCTTTTTTTATTTAGTACAAAATTTTTAGAGGTTTTAATATAGCAAATCTTATATATTATAAATAATATAACAGTATTAAGTACTATTATCATTAACTTATTTGCGTTACATCAATTCTTTTAATATTTTAGTACATTACTTGTGTGTAGTATGTGTATAGTCATTCAACAAATCGTTTACTACAACTTTGTACGAGTAATCACATAATTTATCGTATGTCGACATATATTATAGTTCCGTCCAAGAGTTTTGCAGCCGATAATATTTCACATTCTCGTTCGTGGAGTTTCTTATTCGCGGAACTGTTATTCCACGAAACTTGCCGCATTTGTGAGTCATCGTACTTTCAATTGATCAATTATCGAACGTATTTTTCGTCATTATACTCGACAATTTTCATTTCAATGCATCGTAATGTCATAGAATTATCTCATATTTCATTGAGTCGCTCTATATATGTTATTATTAATTCCATAATTATATCCTTATTATGTCTGTACAGGGTGTCTAAAATCTGCTTTGTATTTTAAGAACGACGGAAAATATGGAAAAATGTTGAAATGTTTTCCACCTTTTTTTCCTCCGAAAATAACGGGAAAAAACATCTCGAAAATTTTAAATGGCAAGAGAGAAAGAGAGAGAAAGAGAGAGAGAGAGAGAGAGAGAATATAATAGTTTCGAGTATTTATAATATCCACCTTATTTAAAAAAGGTCTTGTTAAAAGAAAAATTTTGGGTACAAATTTGGGGCCGCTACATTGTCCATCCAAAATGGCGTGGATGATCAAATGTATAAGGTAACTCCGGTATTTACGCCGCGCGGGGATTTACACCGCAAAAGTCAGAAAAAATAGAAGAAATAAAGATACTTGGGCACAATTACACTGTTATGTGCCTTTATGCCATATTAGTATTGTGTTGTAATTTCAGTTCTTTACTGTTATAATATTAACGAAATCGTTGTGAGTTGAATCAATTTCTCACCGTAGTAAATAGCGCGATCATATATTACGACCTACGTAAAATGATTACTGTAGAGAATGTAAAAGGTTTAATGGTTATATTTCATGATACATAAGTGTAGAGAAGTAATAAAGGATGGAACACAGAAAAATACAAGTGCATAGCTCTTGTACACGCAGAAAATTTTTCTCGAATAATGTAGAATACTCATAATAAAATTTACTAGATTTGCATCGCACCGGTAGGATATACGCGTATTCAACCGGAAATTAATATATGACAATAGAAAAGTAATAGTTTGATCAGATACATTTTGTAACCTAAAGGTAAATAAATTTGCCATATTAACAAGGAAATATGAGAAAAGTAAAAAAAGTCCCATACTGATATGTGTATATTCGACGTTGTAGCTTGAATTGCGCGTTGTTTCTTAAGGGGATGCTGGAGCCGTCTGTATAACTGACAAAATTATCATTTTCTATGTTATCGACTATATCTGTCCTTGTATAGATAAAGATATAGACAAGGATAGCACGCTACATTGCACGCACACATACGCACGATACACATCGATATTATACTTTTATATTACGCTTCCAAATCTTGATTTGGGGAGTATATCGATGTTTTTCTTGTTATGCAAATCAGGGGAACTTGTTTTCGCGTTCGTACCAATGGTATATCTCTTATATGAAATACATCTTGTGACGAGCTGACAGCTCGCCGCAACTCGAGACGCCATATTGGGATAAAAGTAGGATAAGGAAATCTGTACTTTTGTAATTTTTTCTCGTTTTCTATATAAAATCGGAGTTCCCCTGAATCATTAATGTATGTACTGCAATTCTGGAGAAAGATTTTTAATTCTGTCAAATTAATACGACTTTGTTACTTATGATTTATGAGCAATAAATATTTAATTATTAATATCCTGATAAGCTAAATCAAGATAAATTCATAATAATAAAAATTTAAACAGTTAAAGGTCGACATTATAATATAAAAAATGAAAGATTTTGATAATGCCATTCCACATTAAATATAATTTAAAATGCTATCATATTAAAAATTCTATTAAAATTTTACATTATGAAAAATTCGATAAAAAAATTCTAGATCTACTTTCTTTTGTTCTGCAAAATGATCGATATTATAGTGCAGAAAATAGGAAACATCGATTATCATCTTTTGTCGATTCTTATCATATGTGTATTTTCCTGACTGACACGTTTGTCGCAGAACGTGGTGACGATCGATCCGCTGACAAAATCCTGCACGTTGGAAAATACCGCCAGTGGAAGTGGAAAAGTCTACCAATTCGACGCTACATTCAGCCCGTCCGCTACAACAGAGTCGGTCTACGAAGATGTAGGTTCCGTAATCGTTGAGGCTGTCTTAGAGGGTTACAATGGCACTGTGTTTGCTTATGGTCAAACTGGTTGCGGGAAATCATTTACAATGCGAGGATTCATCGAACGTGCATTGGAACATCTATTCGAGGCGACTTCCACCGCCAGTTCCGAAACAAGGTATTCTTCAAACTCTTAAGGAGGTTCGATGGCTTCATCGGGGGGAGTAGTGGGACGCGGGGGTTCTGGCAACAGCGCACTAGCGTTTGAAGTAGTGGGAGTGAAGGGGATTGCTCTGATTGGTCGCCGCGTGCTGCTGTTCACGTCGTTCACGACCGTAGCAGTCTAGCAGACGAAAAATCAAGCAATTTATGCTTTAATAATTAATTTTTCTACGAAATGTGCGATAACCTTCCCCTTTCTTTCACTCATTTATTTGTAAATTATTAAGTTACATATGCATATTTTTTCCCTTATTATTTGATTTTTTTCTTGCACTTATTTCATTCTGAAGGTATGCAATATGTCATTTCCCATAAGAACCTATGTTAAAAAGTACAATTTTTAGAGATTTTTTTCAAAACGGGATGGCGAAAAATTCCCAAAAAATTCACATAATTCTATTTTGCATTCCAGAACAACATATTAAAATTTCATGAAACTGGCTGCATTTTTTTGTAGCCGCTGAACCTCCTTAAACAATGTTTGCCGCGGTATCTAGATAAAATTATCTAGATGATCATCCAGATAAAGAAATGGAATTATCTTTATCTTATCTAGATAGAAAAATACAAAGTATATGCATCTTTATCTTAAATAAAAAATCATGTTATCTTATCTAATAAAAATTATCTAAGATAAGATTTTCATTTTTTCTGCTATTTCTTTACCGCAGTTTAAATTAAATTGGATTTCAGAACATCTTATGTATAGGGTAACTCCGGTATATACGCCGCACCTAAGAAAAACTTAATTTATTGAGTACTATTTAATATGTTTAAGACAAATGAATTATACTAATAATAACTTTATACTGTCTACTACCATAAAAAAATTAGAAATATAAAATATTTGTTCTTCGTATTTAACAAAAATAAACTTTTAGAGACCTTTGCATTTTTGTCATAAATCCCATAGGGATAATTGATATTCATAGGTAGAATATAAGCCTTATAAAAAATTACAAGTAATGTTTATTGCCTTATTATAAATAAGGCAATAAAATGTCATAATAAGTTATAAAATGTGTGTAAAAAGTTTACTGAGGTGTAAATAGTTATTTATATCACACGTGCGTGGAAAGTGGCCCATTCCGCGCGCGCCATCTGTGCGACTAATGGCCAATTTTTCACGCAAGAAATTCCCCACTCGAACCCGTGCGGGAATGAAATATCTCATTCCCGCACGGCCTCGAGTGAGAAATCTCTCGCGCGTGCGAAATCGGCCATCCGTCGCACAGATGGCGCGTGCACAATAGGCCACTTTCCACGCACTTTGTAATATAAAATAGGGTGTGTAACAAGTGCGGGAAGTTGAGAATTGGACACGAGTGCGTTCACCCGCACGAGTATCCAATTCTCAACTTCCCGCACTTGTTACACAAATAACTATTTTATAATCTGTGTCTTTTTTTATAATTTTTTATAAATAGTCTAATAAACTCAAAATTATCTAGGTAAATATATCACAATAATTGTTTTATTTTTTATCTAAATTAATTAATAACAAAATTATCTTTACTCCATCTAAGATAAATTTACGGATTTTTATCTTATTTTCAACTCAAATAATTTTGAAATTATCTAAGGCAAACGCTGCTCTTAAATCAATTTCTACGAAAATATATAATACACAATATTCCATTTTAATGGAAACAAAACATATACAGGATAATTCAGAACCAACGTTTGTCCTTGAAATGTCGTATTCCTGACCGTAATTCTGAGACGACTTTTTTCCAAAATTTTGTTTAAAGCTTAGAGTTTTTAAATTATAAGAAGAAATAGTTTACTTATCACAGGTCGGGTACAAGAGATAGGCAAGGATGGCACTCAACATCACAACTCACAATCAGACGCGGGCGCTTACGTGGAACCTTCCCTCCCCCACGCCAGCGCCCTATATACCCAACCTGTAATGAGCAAACTATTTCTTTTTACACTAAGCTTAGTACAAAACTTTAGAAAAGAAAAAAATCGTTAGATTAGAATTAAAGATTTTTAAGGACAAACATGTGTTCTGAATCACATTGTTTAAACACGAATCGATTTACACAAAAAAAACAACTTATACAAAAGTTATTCAATTTTAAGAGAGAAATATAAAAGTTCTTTACATGTTATATAGATTATATATTTCTTCTCAAATGCTTATTATTACATTCTCTACGTTCAGGTATTTGGCGTTGCTCAGTTACCTCGAGATCTACAACGAGCGATTACGAGATTTGTTACAAGATGACACTGGGGAAACCCTGACACTGAAAGAGGACCCCACGAGAGGTACCTACGTCGCGGGTGGATTGCGCGAGGTCACCGTCAAAGACGTGACCGAATGCGCCGCGTTGGTTCAACAGGGCGATCAAAGGAGAGCCGCAGCCGCGACGAAGATGAACGCTGCCAGTTCGAGGAGTCATGCTGTTTTAACTCTGTCACTCGAGGCGATCGCCATCAATGACGATGATAAACGTGGTAATGCTATCAGGAGAGGTCGATTGCATTTAGTCGATCTAGCTGGATCAGAAAGGCAAACCAGGACTGGAGCTACGGGAGATCGTTTAAAAGAAGCTGCCAGTATCAATCTGAGTTTATCGGCATTAGGGAATGTCATTAGTGCGTTAGCTGCCGGAAATGGGAGACATGTCCCTTACAGGTATTATGCAAAATTATTTTTACATAATTTTTCATGAACTTTCAGCTTTATCTTTTCTGATTTACACCACTACTTGATGAAGTTTTCATTTTACATTATTTACGTATAATCAAAAATTGTATTTACTTAACTTTCTCATTTGAAAATTATGTCCAAACGTTGAAAACCTCATAAGAATTAAGAAACACTGTAATTGCAATTCAATTTTGACTTATCTGTTAGATGATTTAAGGTAGTTGTATCGCGACAGTATTAGTCAAAAATAATGGTCACACTGCATACGATAATGTACGGAAAACTCTATTCATCCGTGTAAAACTTTTGACTGAGCTGTACCGTTTTCAACCAATCCTGTATAGTCTTACCAATCTGGCAAAACTGTATGCTCGCGACTCGCGTCAGTAATGTCAGTATATACCATTGAAGTTAGCTTACGATGCTCGTTTTATTGAGATTATTAAGGTTATTTTGAATCAGAAGAAATATAAGCGAAAATGTCTGTTGTACGTTACAAAGGAAGATTAATGAAAGAAAAAGTATTGAAGAAAAGACTTAAAGCTTTAGCGGCAATGTCTGAAGCGAAGAAAAAGTCCTGTCAAGAAGACAATCATAGGATATTGGCAATCTGAACTACCTTCATGTGCAGTGTTGCCAGATTTTTACAGGTTAAGTGTCGTATGCGTCCACCGCTATAAGAAATTGTGTACTTTGCGTAACAATTGCTTCAAAACTAGATAGACAAGGGTCTTGTACTTTTGTAAGAATATTTTTACAAGTCTCTTTTGTTATCTCTTTGTTTTTCATCAAAATCTTATGAATAGTTTGATCGCTACAATTACAAACGTGATATGGGAAGCCATTTTCGTCCTACGATACATGTAAAAAGTGCTAAGTTTGACTTCCATTATTTCAACTTTGGTATAGTCAACCTTTTTCTACTTGCACGTGTGTGTAGAGCGTGTTTACATTAATATGCTGTTCAAATTTTAAAAGATTCCTATGAAAATGGGTTTTGCGATACAACTACCTTAATTATTATGCAATAAAATACAATATTATTTATAATATTATACTTATTTATATACACACATAATTCTTTAACGCAGATTCCACTTTCTTAAGATTTTACAAATTATCGAAAAGAACAAAATAAATAGTAATTATAAACTAAAGGTTATAAACTATGATTCTTTTCAGAGATAGTAAACTGACGAGACTGCTGCGAGACAGTCTGGGTGGAAATGCCAGAACTTTGATGATCGCCTGCGTAAGCCCAAGTGACATCGACGCTGAAGAGACCCTCAGCACTCTGCGCTATGCTGCCCGAGCTCGTTGCATCAAGAATAAGCCGATCGTCAATGAAGACCCTAAAGACGCTCTTCTTAGACAATATCAATTAGAACTTCAACGTTTAAGGAAGTTGCTTGACTGCAGCGACCCATTAAACGCTGGATCGGACTTCCAAAAAGATGCGGAGGAAGAAAGAGAGAAACAATATTCCGACGAGGTGATGCAATAATCGTATAATTTTTCTATTATACTTTTTAATTTTACATATATATATATATATATATATATATATATATATATATATATATATATATGTATATAAATGTTCTTATTAATTATTCTACAAATATCTCTTGTACAGTTATTCTATACATTTATTGTTATTATTATTAATTATATATTGCTAATATAGTTTTATATAAATTTAATTATAAATTTTTAGAATATAATTTGTATATTCAATATACATATAAACAATCTTCTATTTATCTATTTCTTTGTAAAAAAGAAGTTGCATATTTTTTTAATTTAACTTTAAAACATATTTGATACTTTTCACTTGCATACACAACACAAATTGTACAATATATAACAATAAGAAAGATATAAATATGATTAAAGGTGGAGAGGCTACGGAAAGAGTGCGAGAGTTCAAATTTATCAGCTCAAAAACTAAAAGAGGAACTAGAAGCTCTAAAATTCCGTTACGAATCGGGATTAAACATGACGAACAATGTTGACAAAACTAAAAATCTCAGTCAAGAATGTGAGAAGATAAATGAGTTGAATAAAGAACGAATAGAAAGAAGAAGAAAGAAAAGAGAGGCAGCTTTACAAGATGTTCTAAGAAGGTTGGAGAAACTGACGATTGGTGGAGAAGAGATCGGTAATGCAGAACTGAAAAAAAGGAGGGAGAAAAGAAGAAAGAAGCTAGAAGTTCTTGTAGGAGCGCTGGAAGCCAACGATGCCAATGGTAGTGTCTTCCAAGTATACGGCCAACTGAGGTTTGTGCAATATTCATCAATGTTTATTTGTAATTTATCCGAAAACTAAAATTATTTGAAAAACCGCACTATTTTAAAAAATATTTTGAAACGTTATTTTTTCTATTTTAATAAAAATTTAATAATTAAAAAAAATTGTTTTTTGTTTAAAAAAAGTAATATTCAAACAGAATAATGTAAAATAAAATTATGTTTAAAAAGAAATAACAGATAAAGGATAGTAATCATATAAATATAATAGAAAAAAAGAGATACTAGCTCGAGATTGAAGAATAAAATATTAACTTTTTTATGTACAACTTATTTATGTCTTTATAAATTTTAATAAGTATATTTTTATTAATAATAAATAAATGATCACTATTAATTACTATATTTAAAATAACAGATCGACAGAAGATGCACTGAAGAAGATGGCGAAGCGAGTAAAACAATTAGAAGCTGAGGCAGCAGATCTCCAGGCATCCTGGGACGCCGAACGTCGCGAGCTCCTTCGAAGAGAACTGTTAACGTCTCAATTGTGCGACCTCATGGTACCCTATCTTCGTCCTGGCTGCCTCTTTCGAGATATTGCAACAATGAGAGAGGCAGCGACCTGGTGCGATGAGCTAGGACGATGGCGCTTGCCGGATGTGTCCCCTCATATACCTCTACCTCCGGCCGCCCCCACAGCGCGGGCGGATATTCTTCATCTCACCGGTATTTCCTCCAAGGCTGATCACAATAACAATAGTAATAATAATAGCAGCAATGACGAGAATGATAGTGATCAAGATAACGATAACGAAGAAGACGGTAGGCGAGATATACAGGAAAAAAACGGCTGGAATGCCGTGAACACTTATTTTCGAAGAAGCAGAGTGGATACTCTTCTAGCACACGCAAGGGAAGCGAAGACTTTCGGTAAGATTATATCATATGCGCGCGCGAGTATTATATGTTTATATTTATGTGTACGCTACTATTTAATTCGCTTATTTGCTGCAACAATGACAAAACTAAAAAAAAAAGCTTCCTCTATGAGGAAGCAACAAAGTTTTCTAGAGAATAAACTTGAATTAGTGTAACTTGAATTGAGTTTTGAACTATTGAAATTTTGTTATATTATTTTTTAATGCAATTTTGAAGTAATAACTGTAGAGAAATAAGAGTATCTAGCTATATACAAGGGTCGGTACAAAAGTAATGCCCCCTAATTTTTTTCTCATATAATTTTATTCCTGAAACTTTGACGTTTACATGAGTTTAATCTTACATCTTTATGGTACACATTTATTATTTTTCCACATAATCACCATCTCTTTCTATAAACTTTTACCATCTGTGAATAAGACGCTGTATACTCGTGCGGTAAAAGTCTTTGCTTTTATTCTTAAGGGGATTCTGCAGCCGTATGATTTACCGACATTATCGTTTTTAGATGGATCTTTTAATTGGCTTTATAGAATTGCAAAAATCTTTTAAAGAATTAAAGTCCGCATAAAAATCTAAGGTAACAAACGCGATTTTATATAAAAAACACAAAAAAATTAAAAATATTACTTATTGGGGCACATACAGCTGTCACCTGACGACAATATTTGCTTAAAATAAAAATTCTGCAGTTTATACATACATAATGTTTATCATCCTCCCTTGGGAAAACATGTAGGAATAATATCGTGCAAGTAGAAGTAAGATTTAATGCGTACAAAAAAAGATCCATCAAAATTTTATTTTAGTAATACAAATACGGATGCAGGATGACAAGAAGAGCAGCAACAGTAGCCAGATCTTACGAGAGATGGCGAGCAATCGAACAAGGACAGATGTCATGTCGTTAGACAAAGACAGATATAGGGAAAATGAAATTAGAAAGGTTGACATTATCTACATCGAGGAAGTTCACCTGTCACTGCAGGATCCCCTTAAGGGCTCGATCAACACATTTCTTTAGCTCATCGGCATCTAAAAATTGGTGTCCACAAAGTGTATCTTTCAATAGGCCAAAGAGGCGCCGGACTATGAGAAGGATGAGGAAGAACAGTCCATTACAGTTCAGCAATTGCCTCCCTCATCCGCAGACTGGTGTGGGGCCGTGCGTTGTCATGAAAAAGAAAAACCTCATTATTCAAATTTTTGTCAGGTCAAATTCTACAGACGAGTGACGATGAGCTAAAGAAAAGTGTTGATCAAGCTTTCACAAATAAAAGCAAAAGACTTTTACCGTACGAGTATACTGCGTCTTATTCACAGATAGTAAAAGTGTATAGAAAGAGATGATTATTATGTGGCAAAATAATAAATGTACACCATAAAGATGTAAGATTAAACGCCATGTAAACACCCAGTAAAAGTTCCAGGAATAAAATTTTCTGAAAAAAAATCAGGAGGCATTACTTTCGTACCTCGGATATATATGGAGGGGTAAAAACCACAGTGGTGTAAGTCAAATTTTTAAACATATTTTTTCGTGTGCATAGATGCAATTTATATATTGTATAGATTGCATCTATGCACGCGAGAAAAAATTTAAAAAAAAATTGACTTACACCACTATGACTTTTACCCCTCCATATATATTTTTGTTTTGCGTTGGGGATGAAAATGCCTGATGCATACCCTGGGGCCGGTCTCCAGGGTTATGTCGGGCTTGCACCGGCTAAAAAACATCCCCGTGTAATCAACCCAACACGGAGAAAATTACTACGGTTGTTACAACAACATTCTCTATGATTGAAAAAGAAATGTAAATGAATTCAAGTTACATTGATATTATATTAAATATAGCTAAGATATGCTCACATCTGTACGGTTCTCATAACTGTATAGTTCTTACTACAAGTAACATTCGATTACAATACCCTCATATATAGTTACCTCAGGATTATTGGTACTCTCTCTAATTCTGCAGTATAAATAGTATGGTTGAGAGATTTACAAGATATAGTTGCACAGTACAGCACTGATTGTGAGAGTTCAGTTCAATCGCAAAGTACTATGGTTTCCATAACCCTTTTGCATTAATAAACGAAAAATAACATTATTATTCTGTTGTAGCAACTCTATAACTTTTTCTCCGTGTATTAGCTCTTTATATATTCAATATATATTAAATTTTCACCTTTTTTTTGCAAACAACTCTAAAATGACAATTTTTAAGTTACGTTATTGTAGTAGCAAATGAGCGATATATGTGCGTATATGTGTATACGCATATATATATATATATGGGCAGATCCATTACTTTTCGACCAAAAGTTGCGGGGGTGGGTCACCGATTTTGATGCCGATTTTTTCCTCGAAAGTACACTAGAAAAGGAGATGATCCTGAAAATTTGAGCCCGATTCGATCAAATCCGGCCGCTGGAGAATTTTTTGAATTTTGAAGAAAGTTGATTTTTCAGTCATTTTCAAAAATTTATATCTCAGCTTCTATATAACTTAGAGACTCGTTTGAGGCCGCATTCTTTTCTGTAAACACTTTACTTTTAAGGAAAAAATTGGTCATTGGTTTACACTCAAGTCCGGCTTCATGGCGAGCTGCTAACTAAACCACTGTTTTAGAGAAATTTTGCCTATTTTTGAAATACTGTCATATCTACAGTTTTCGAAGTAGAGGGTTGATCAGCAGCTGATATTTTTTGTTCAGGTATACTCTGAAGAAATCTACCCACTTTTTACTTGATTGTTTCTATTTCGTTAAGTTATGGCCATCTAAAGCCGATCGATTTTCGAAAAATCGCCATTTTCAGATAGCCAGAACTTTTTTCTTTCAACTCGAAATCCTTTGAAATTTTCAGGGAATATACTTCATTATATCCTTAAACAACCCTGAAAATTTCAATTTTGGAATAGAAGTGGTTTCCGAGTTATGAAGTTTTTAAAATGTCAACTTTTTGATTTAATATGACATTTTTTGTGGTTTTATCATCAATTTTGTAAATTTAATGTAAATAATTGATATTTTTCGGAAAATATATTCGAAAATAAGGAGCAAAACGGATTGTTTGAGAAAATTGAAGGAAAAAATTAATATTTTTTATTTTGATTTATTTGTTTAAAATTGTTCAAAGTTTATAGTACTAACGTTAATACTGTTATTTTTAATGTTTATTGTTAAAGATAGTATAGTTTTATATGTTATAATATGAAATACACATATTTACTTATTCTATTTATACTACTTAAATTTAAAAATTTTTTTTTGTTTATCAAATGAAGTTATGCCCATTTCTATGGTGTTTTTATTTATTTGCTTATAACAATGGTGCAGTCTTGTCTCTTTAATGGTCGAAACGCTGTTAAATCTTTTTTTAGACGCCTTTGACTTTTTTGGACTTCAGTATCAGGAACCCATAATGCTCTATAAATTGTAATTATTAATGATTCTATAATAGATGGATTTAGACATCAAATTGTACTATTTTAAATAAATATACCTGATGCTAGTTAATTCTTCAGAAACATACTAATCCATTAGAAATGTATGAGTATGTTTCTGAAGAATTAACTAGCATCAGGTATATTTATTTAAAATAGTACAATTTGATGTCTAAATCCATCTATTATAGAATCATTAATAATTACAATTTATAGAGCATTATGGGTTCCTGATACTGAAGTCCAAAAAAGTCAAAGGCGTCTAAAAAAAGATTTAACAGCGTTTCGACCATTAAAGAGACAAGACTGCACCATTGTTATAAGCAAATAAATGAAAACACCATAGAAATGGGCATAACTTCATTTGATAAACAAAAAAAAATTTTTAAATTCAAGTAGTATAAATAGAATAAGTAAATATGTGTATTTCATATTATAACATATAAAACTATACTATCTTTAACAATAAACATTAAAAATAACAGTATTAACGTTAGTACTATAAACTTTGAACAATTTTAAACAAATAAATCAAAATAAAAAATATTAATTTTTTCCTTCAATTTTCTCAAACAATCCGTTTTGCTCCTTATTTTCGAATATATTTTCCGAAAAATATCAATTATTTACATTAAATTTACAAAATTAATGATAAAATCACAAAAAATGTCATATTAAATCGAAAAGTTGACATTTTAAAAACTTCATAACTCGGAAACCACTTCTATTCCAAAATTGAAATTTTCAGGGTTGTTTAAGGATATAATGAAGTATATTCCCTGAAAATTTCAAAGGATTTCGAGTTGAAAGAAAAAAGTTCTGGCTATCTGAAAATGGCGATTTTTCGAAAATCGATCGGCTTTAGATGGCCATAACTTAACGAAATAGAAGCAATCAAGTAAAAAGTGGGTAGATTTCTTCAGAGTATACCTGAACAGAAAATATCAGCTGCTGATCAACCCTCTACTTCAAAAACTGTAGATATGACAGCATTTCAAAAATAAGCAAAATTTCTCTAAAACAGTGGTTTAGTTAGCAGCTCGCCGTGAAGCCGGACTTGAGTGTAAACCAATAACCAATTTTTTCCTTAAAAGTAGAGGGTTTACAGAAAAGAATGCGGCCTCAAACGAGTCTCTAAGTTATATAGAAGCTGAGATATAAATTTTTGAAAATGACTGAAAAATCGACTTTTTTCAAAATTTAAAAAATTTTCCAGCGGCCGGATTTGATCGAATCGGGCTCAAATTTTCAGGATCATCTCCTTTTCTAGTGTACTTTCGAGGAAAAAATCGGCATCAAAATCGGTGACCCACCCCCGCAACTTTTGGTCGAAAAGTAATGGATCTGCCCACATATATATATATATATATATATATATATATATATGAAACGCGCTTCGCACATCCTCAAAATCTATTCCCCTCTCCCCAAATTCACCCATTAATTAAAAGCACCAATTTTGATGTTCTTTCTCCTCAAACTCTACATTTTCGAATTCTTTTTTAATAAATAATAAATAATAGATAATATTATAGATACAGATTAGCATATTTTCAAATATTTCAAAAATGTAATCCCTTATATTGAAGTCTTTAAATTTTATTTTTGCTTGCGCCTTGCGTGTTTTTACCCTCCGCTGACGCGCCATTATTAACTCTCTTTCATTTTCTTTTATTTTATTTTCTTTCTGTTCCTCCTTTTTTCTATTTTGTTTAAAAATTCTACCAGGTTTAGTTTTACATTTGCTGCTTTTCTGTTTTAATATCAATTCATTTATTCTTTTTTTTTCGCCCGCGCTTTACGCGCTTTTACCTTCTAAAAAATTATCCATTAATGAATAATTAAACTTATCCTCCAAAAATTAAAAAAAATTTGGCACTGGTTTCAAGAAAATCGGTCCATTATTATTGGCATAGAAAACTGAAAAAATAGCACCGGTTTTAAGAAAATACGTTCATTACTTGAAAAATTAAACTCATCGTAGCCATCCCCGAAAAATTAAAAAAAATTTGCAACCGGTTTCCAAAAAATCAGTTATGAAAAATTATACACATCTTCGCCATTCCCAAAAAATTAGAAAAATTTGGGTACTGTTTTTAAAAAAATTGGTCCATTAATTAAATAAATAGTTCGCAATTAGAAAAATTTTAGCACCTGCAGTTTTCAAAAAAACGGTACATTAATGAAAAATTAAACCCATATAAAAAATTGGCCTCCACCACAAATCCATTTTTTGGCTCATCCTTAGCGAGTGGAATATATATGTCGTAGGCAAATGGTTATTTTAGGAAAATAGCTTTTGACTAGTCAAGTGCTATCTGCGTGTCAAATAGCTTTCACCCATTTATTTTACTATTTTCCTAGTCAAATGCTATTTTCCTAGGCAAATATTTGACTAAACCCCTGTTAGGCAAATGGTATTTGCGTGCGGTATTCAGCGAAACATGCATTGATGTATTTCAAGGGTAATTATTTAATTTAGGGGCCTCACCTCAAATATCGATGAAATTATGCTCAGTCGTCGCGTTTTTGCACGAAACGAAAGAATCTGGCAGAAAAAAATGTCGCTCTGCCCCGCGATGCGAGATATTAAATGTTAAAGTTGACAGGAATTAGGTTATGATTCCTGTCATACCGACAAGATATAGCAATACTGAACATGCCCTACGACCACATGCGCATGCTCAGTGGCCACACGCGCATGCAAAAGTGCGCCAATTTTAAATATGATGACTGGTCAATCGTGCGGAATAACTAAGCGTCTTGATTCAAGCAGTATCACGCTGGGAGTTTGTTTATAAATAAATAAATAAATAAACTTTATTAACGGGTAATAAACCCTTTAGCGTACAAAAACAAGAACAATAAAATAAAATTAGAATTTTACAACATAAGATGGAGAACATTAGCTTACAAGAGTAG
The DNA here is from genome assembly GCA_030770225.1 of Temnothorax unifasciatus. Classification (NCBI taxonomy): domain Eukaryota; kingdom Metazoa; phylum Arthropoda; class Insecta; order Hymenoptera; family Formicidae; genus Temnothorax; species Temnothorax unifasciatus. Next base: position 18,089 of record JASTWK010000691.1, on the reverse strand, counting down.
ACGAGAAAGTTTATGCTTAAAAGTAGATACAGAGCCACCAAAAAAGTCAACCTTATTGGAGAAATTATTTGCAGATATTATTAGCCTATTTACGCAAGAGTTAGCGCTATACAAAGTACGGTGATATCCGATGTGGAAGATGGAGTACTGTCTTAATTCTCTAGTCGGGATGTTAAAATAGATACGTTCCAACAAATCCGGACAATCTATAGAGTGATTGAGAAGCTTAAAAATAAATGTAAGGTCACAGGATAGCCTCCTACTTTCTGACGGTAGCAGATTTAATCTATCAAGTATAGTGCGGTAGTCATGGCAAGTAATTGACATGGGATTACCTAGGCGATAAGCAGCCATACGCAGAAATTTGTGCTGCACACGTTCAATCAGTAACTGATGGCATTTAAAATACGGAGACCATACTATGGAACAGTACTCCAACTTGGGGCGAATTAACGTACAGTATAATAATTTTAACGTGGATATATTCTTAAAAAATCTACCCCATCGGAGGATGAATCCAAGCGTTCTATAAGCAGATGAAACCATTGATTGAATATGTCTATTAAAAGATAAGTCCGCACTGACAGGAGACTTACCCAAGTGTAACTCACCGATTTTAATGAAACTTGGCATACTTGTAGAACATCGAAAAATAATCGACACGTATTTTTTTTCGGCAATGGTGCGAGTTTAAGGATAGAAACCACCCTTTGAACGTTAGGGGTGATCTCCAAGCATAGACAGAAAACAATCATTTAATTTAGAAGAAAAAATACTTCTAGGGAGGTTTTAGTACAGCTGATTCAGAATCTGACGTCAAAATTACAAAATTCAAAATGGCGGATCCAATATGGCGATTAAAATTACAAAAATTCTTCTGGTTTGAAATGCTCTGCAGTTAGCCAATAAAAATTATAGTTTTCAGGGTTTACTGCGAGAAGGTTGCAGACCGATTTTAAACCCCTTTCTGTACTTATTTTAACGGGATGCTTGATTAAAGTGAGTCCCCTCGCCTCTCACTATTCGGGGTGCTTGATTAAAGTGAGTCCCCTCGCCTCTCACTATTCGGGGTGCTTATTTATAGTGAGTCCCCTCGCCTCTCACTATTTCAGAAATTTATATATCGTCAATTTTTATAATCATTAATTTATTGAGAATAATTTTTACAGTAATGATATTCCGTAAAAAAGTGTGTAATGCATAAAAATTTCTTACACCACGCACACCTTATTACGGCAATAACTGTGCACAAATCGCAAAATGCTGCACAATCTTTGAAACAAAATTTTACGGGATTTTCAAACTCGGGTGGTTTTTCTTCCAAATAACCGCTTTTGTACCACGCATAACTAATAAGATTTGAAAATCTGGGAGAAGAAAACTGATTATGAATCAGTGATTGGATCTTAATTATATTATTACGGAGATGTAAATTTATGTTATAGTTGTAGAGAATGACAATGTCAGAAAAATGTCTTAAGAAGTTTTTCCACGGCCTAAAGAAGAACACATCAAGAGGCTGAATCCTACCAGTTGTTCCTGCAGGAATGGTTTCTATTTTGAGGTACTCTTTTGTTCTTAAAATAGGTTCAAAAGTTGATGAATTTTGACCACTCCACGAATCTAATAACAAAATGGACTTTTCATTAGACGCTGGAAGAAAAACTTCTTGAAACCATGATTTCACAAGACTTGATGTTAATTTTCCCGAATTTGATGCTTTCACAAGGACATTTTCAGATTTAAAGAGGTTGTTTTGGACTATAGGGCCAAATGTTCCATTCTTTTCCTGCAAAACAATTAACAAAGGTGATAACAAAACACCATTTGCAGAAATTAAAGGCTGTATGGTGTAGCTATGAGTCATAGAATTTATTGACTGTGCCAAACTTTCTACTGTTTGTGTCCCTTTAAACGCTAGAGTACGTCCCGTGTGCATTTCCAAATTAAACCCTGATTGATCAGAGTTAAAAATATTTTCTTTTTCAACTAACAAAATTTGTTGCTTCACATTCTCTACAAATTCATTGGCACTGGCTTCCAACTGATCTTTATTAGCTATAGATTTCTGCGTTACGAATTTGTTAATTTTCCTGGAAACAATGCCATGTCTGTGTTTGAATTTGTTCACCCACTTTGCAGAAGCTGTAAATAAATTTGATGACAAAGAAACTTCATCTCGTGCTTGCAGAGCCCACTTACGAATGTCTAGATCGTGTACTGTTACAGATTTTTCTACAGATTCTTTAAATTGATCTAAAACAATTTCAGAAATTTTTTTTAGCTTTTCCAATCGATTTCCGCCACGTGCGATCTGTTCTTCCCACCTATATAATTGGCACTTTGAAGTCAATCGTTTAAACCTTATTTTAACTGTTTCAAATTTTAATTTACGTTTTTTCCCCGATTTTCAATACTCAACAGCCTTTCGCTTATATTCTTCATCAATTTCTTTGTCTTCACATTCGTGTAATTGGAAATTTGAGTTTGTTTCTATTTCAAATGTATTGTCATCGCTGTCTTCAATCGCACATGGTTCTGATTGTATAATCAAATGATCTTCTTCAAATTGTAAAGTATCATAAGTTTCTATAAATAAGGAATTGTCAATTGAATCCTTAATCAAAACTTCAAGCTGTGAACTAAACGCTCTCTCATCATCATTTATAGAGGATTCGAAATTATATTCGGGTTGTTCAAAAGCTTCTGTCAAAAGTTTTAAAATATTTTTAGGATTTATTAACATATTGTACCTACAAAGAAAAGAAAGAAATAAAAAAACACGAAAAATATAATGTGATGTTTGATATAATGATGAAAAAATGTGATGTTTTAAGAGAAAAATATCTACCAAAATTAAATTTCACAGCGTGTAGTTTATAAAACTTTTAAATTTAAGTACTTGAAAAACGGAGATTGGACTGCCGAATGCAGCTCTCACAGTTATCACTACCAACTTCGATCAATGCTCGTAGGAAACAAGGATAAGAAGCGAAGAGGATGATTTATATTTAATGACAACCGGTGTAAAAATATTTTATATCACACGTACGTGGAAAGTGGCCCATTCCGCGCGCGCCATCTGTGCGACGGATGGCCGATCCCGCACTGCGTGCGGGAATATCTCACAGATGGCGCGCGCGGAATGGGCCACTTTCCACGTACGTGTGATATAAAATATTTTTACACCGGTTGTCATTAAATATAAATCATCCTCTTCGCTTCTTATCCTTGTTTCCTACGAGCATTGATCGAAGTTGGTAGTGATAACTGTGAGAGCTGCATTCGGCAGTCCAATCTCCGTTTTTCAAGTACTTAAATTTAAAAGTTTTATAAACTACACGCTGTGAAATTTAATTTTGGTAGATATTTTTCTCTTAAAACATCACATTTTTTCATCATTATATCAAACATCACATTATATTTTTCGTGTTTTTTTATTTCTTTCTTTTCTTTGTAGGTACAATATGTTAATAAATCCTAAAAATATTTTAAAACTTTTGACAGAAGCTTTTGAACAACCCGAATATAATTTCGAATCCTCTATAAATGATGATGAGAGAGCGTTTAGTTCACAGCTTGAAGTTTTGATTAAGGATTCAATTGACAATTCCTTATTTATAGAAACTTATGATACTTTACAATTTGAAGAAGATCATTTGATTATACAATCAGAACCATGTGCGATTGAAGACAGCAATGACAATACATTTGAAATAGAAACAAACTCAAATTTCCAATTACACGAATGTGAAGACAAAGAAATTGATGAAGAATATAAGCGAAAGGCTGTTGAGTATTGAAAATCGGGGAAAAAACGTAAATTAAAATTTGAAACAGTTAAAATAAGGTTTAAACGATTGACTTCAAAGTGCCAATTATATAGGTGGGAAGAACAGATCGCACGTGGCGGAAATCGATTGGAAAAGCTAAAAAAAATTTCTGAAATTGTTTTAGATCAATTTAAAGAATCTGTAGAAAAATCTGTAACAGTACACGATCTAGACATTCGTAAGTGGGCTCTGCAAGCACGAGATGAAGTTTCTTTGTCATCAAATTTATTTACAGCTTCTGCAAAGTGGGTGAACAAATTCAAACACAGACATGGCATTGTTTCCAGGAAAATTAACAAATTCGTAACGCAGAAATCTATAGCTAATAAAGATCAGTTGGAAGCCAGTGCCAATGAATTTGTAGAGAATGTGAAGCAACAAATTTTGTTAGTTGAAAAAGAAAATATTTTTAACTCTGATCAATCAGGGTTTAATTTGGAAATGCACACGGGACGTACTCTAGCGTTTAAAGGGACACAAACAGTAGAAAGTTTGGCACAGTCAATAAATTCTATGACTCATAGCTACACCATACAGCCTTTAATTTCTGCAAATGGTGTTTTGTTATCACCTTTGTTAATTGTTTTGCAGGAAAAGAATGGAACATTTGGCCCTATAGTCCAAAACAACCTCTTTAAATCTGAAAATGTCCTTGTGAAAGCATCAAATTCGGGAAAATTAACATCAAGTCTTGTGAAATCATGGTTTCAAGAAGTTTTTCTTCCAGCGTCTAATGAAAAGTCCATTTTGTTATTAGATTCGTGGAGTGGTCAAAATTCATCAACTTTTGAACCTATTTTAAGAACAAAAGAGTACCTCAAAATAGAAACCATTCCTGCAGGAACAACTGGTAGGATTCAGCCTCTTGATGTGTTCTTCTTTAGGCCGTGGAAAAACTTCTTAAGACATTTTTCTGACATTGTCATTCTCTACAACTATAACATAAATTTACATCTCCGTAATAATATAATTAAGATCCAATCACTGATTCATAATCAGTTTTCTTCTCCCAGATTTTCAAATCTTATTAGTTATGCGTGGTACAAAAGCGGTTATTTGGAAGAAAAACCACCCGAGTTTGAAAATCCCGTAAAATTTTGTTTCAAAGATTGTGCAGCATTTTGCGATTTGTGCACAGTTATTGCCGTAATAAGGTGTGCGTGGTGTAAGAAATTTTTATGCATTACACACTTTTTTACGGAATATCATTACTGTAAAAATTATTCTCAATAAATTAATGATTATAAAAATTGACGATATATAAATTTCTGAAATAGTGAGAGGCGAGGGGACTCACTATAAATAAGCACCCCGAATAGTGAGAGGCGAGGGGACTCACTTTAATCAAGCACCCCGAATAGTGAGAGGCGAGGGGACTCACTTTAATCAAGCATCCCGTTAAAATAAGTACAGAAAGGGGTTTAAAATCGGTCTGCAACCTTCTCGCAGTAAACCCTGAAAACTATAATTTTTATTGGCTAACTGCAGAGCATTTCAAACCAGAAGAATTTTTGTAATTTTAATCGCCATATTGGATCCGCCATTTTGAATTTTGTAATTTTGACGTCAGATTCTGAATCAGCTGTACTAAAACCTCCCTAGAAGTATTTTTTCTTCTAAATTAAATGATTGGAGAAAAATTTTCTGCGTGTGGAGATCACCCCTAACGTTCAAAGGGTGGTTTCTATCCTTAAACTCGCACCATTGCCGAAAAAAAAAATACGTGTCGATTATTTTTCGATGTTCTACAAGTATGCCAAGTTTCATTAAAATCGGTGAGTTACACTTGGGTAAGTCTCCTTGTGAGTAAGACCCCGAGATCTCGAGCTTCGCGCACTGCTGAGAGAGGTAAACCATCAAGAGTATCTCTATATATATATATAAATGAATGTATGAATGTATGTATGTTTGTATGTTTGTATGTTTGTCCGCTATGCAAATCCACAGTTTTCAACCGAATCTTAAAGAATTATATATGAAATAGGGGTAGAATTTTCCAAGGAGAACTATAGAGTGTATAGTTTTTTGTTACCAATCTTTTTGGGAACCGTTATCCAAAATTTTTCCAATTTTTCGGCAAATAATTGACCAAATCTTAAAGAATTGTATATAAAACAGGGATAGAATTTTCCGGGGAGTGCTAGAAACTGTATAGTTTTTCGTTACCGATCTTTTTTGGAACCGATATCAGAAATTTTTTCAATTTTTTGGAAATAATTGACCGAGTAGAAAAAGATTGGTTACGAAAAAGTATACAGTTTATAGCACTCCCCGGAAAATTCTACCCCTGTTTTGCGTGTCTTATTACATATGTACTCCGGGGCGAAGCCCGGGTAACCAGCTAGTATATATATAAAAATGAATGTATGTTTGTATGTTTGTATGTTTGTCCGCTATGCAAATCTACAGTTTTGAACCAAATCTTAAAGAATTATATATGAAATAGGCGTAGAATTTCCCGGGGAGTGCCATAAAGTGTATAGTTTTTTGTTACCAATCTTTTTGAGAACCGGTATCTGAAATTTTTCCAATTTTTCGGAAAATAATTGACCGAATCTTAAAGAATTGTATATAAAACAGGGGTAGAATTTTCCGGGGAGTACTATAAACTGTACAGTTTTTCGTTACCAATCTTTTTGGGAATCGGTATCTTTTTGGAAATCGGTTATAAAATTTTTCCAACTTTTTAAGAAATAATTGAGTGAATCTCAAAGAATTGTATACGACAGAATTGAACTTTAATCGATAAAAAAGTAATATTTTTCAATTTATAGCATTTGAGAGAGAGAGAGAGAGAGAGAGAGAGAAAGAGAGAGAGAAAAAGGGAGAGGGAGACTATTTGCGTGTCTTATTACATATGTTCTCCGGGGCGAAGCCCGGGTAACCAGCTAGTAATTATATAAATAATGAGTTACGTCTATGAGTAAAATGAATGACAAAACATTTAGAGGCATTAAGCCGAAGACAGTTCCTCCTACACCAGGCCTCAAGTTCAAATAAGTCATGTTGTAATAAAAGTGCAACAGCGGGTCCATTAATCCGACGGTATAATTTAAGGTCATCAGCATACAATAAGAAGAAGCAGAATTTAATAAAAGCAGCTGTGTCATTAATAAATAAAACAAATAAAAGAAGTCCAAGATGTGAGCCCTGCGGTACTCCAGACAAAACATTTATACTTCTAGAGAAACTATTATTAAATTTTATGACTTGAGACCTGTTTGACATGAAGCAGGATATCCAACGTAAAAGAGAACCTCCGAACCCTAGAGATCAAAGTTTACATATTAAAATTGTATGATTAACTGAGTCAAAGGCTTTTCTAAAATCGGTATAAACTGAGTCAACCTGAGATCCACTCTCAACAGCAGAAGTTAAAAAATCATAATAGTTAACAAGATTTGTCGTCGTCGAGCGTCTCGGTACAAATCCATGCTGTTCTTTTATAATAATATTTTTACATAGGGAACCAAGTTTTCGAGCAACGATGCCTTCAAAAATCTTCGGCATAATACTTTGTTTACAAATGGGACGATAGTTAGTAACTGATTGACGGTCACCACCTTTAAAAATCGGAAAGACGAGACATTGCTTCCAAAGAGACGGAAAGGTACCATCTTTCAATGATTTATTAAAGATTATCCACAAAAATCTTGATGCGATAAAGATACATGATTTTAGTAATACTGGTGGAATACCATCCATCCCCGCGGAACAGCTCAATGGAAGCTCACAAATTTCATTATACACATCCGAGATTGATATGTCCAGGGATAAAAGATCAAGGGGGTGATTTGAGTTAAAATTGTAGTCAGGGTATTCGTCGATTACATCGCTGTCAGTATAAACAGATTCAAAATAATCAGCAAAGCAGTTCGCAATAGATTCATCATCCTCCAGTAAATGGTCATTATGCAAAATCTGAGAGGCGCAAGGTTCGGAAGATCTGATGTTTCTGATAAAGCCCCAGAAAAGATTCGTATTATTCGATAGCGCATGTTCAGATCTGTCAATAAAATTAGACCAGCAAACGGCCGACAGAGATTTACATCTAGCTCTAAGGTGTGAGAAAGATAAATAATCAGAGAATAAGTGAGTGCATTTATATCTTAAATTTATATCTTATGTGTATAGTACATGTGTATAATACATGTGGCCACAGAGCATGTTCAGTGTTGTTATATCTCGTCGGTATGACAGGAATCATAACCTGGTTCTTGTCAACTTTAACGTTTGATTGAATTATTCAGGAGATGGTAGCGAACACACGCGTTTTAACCTAGCTCCCGCGGAAGTTTTTAATAGTTTTCAGGGGTTTTTAAGTGGGTTACGAGAGTAGTTTAGGAGTTTTAAAGGAGTTTTTTAATTAAATCAAATATAGGAAAGGCGAGCAGGGCAATAGTTTCTCCCCCTAGCTCCCGGAGGGGGAAATATCGGCAAGTGCGCGATTGCGAGGAAGCAAAAGAAACCGTTAACGTGATAAAGGAGACAGTGATGATGGACGCAGCCAAGTCAATGATTGATAGTGAAAAGGGAGATACAAGGGTTGGAAAGAAGAGAGCTGCGAATAATGAAGATATGGATGATAAAGAAGAACAGCTCATCGAGGGATATTCGCAAGAGGAAGGAGAGTGGAAAGTTAAGGAAAGGAAAAAAATGGCGAAAAAAAGCGCGCCAAAAGACAGGAAGTAGCAACGAACACGAAGGTTGGCAGCAAGGAAGATTTCACCAGCCAATCAGAGAACGATGACGTCAACACGGAAGAGTAAACGCACGAATCAGGTGAGATCACCATGGGAGATTTGAAGTACGACAGCCAATGAAATGGCAGTTGATACCGAGAATACGCAACACGTAAGTTTGGTTGATACGAGTAAAGACAAGACGCAAGTAAAAGACGTTTCGAGAATGGCGGAAAGTAGTCAGGGAGCGATAAGGAAGGTGTTTGTGTATCGACCACGGACGCTGCGGGTCAACCTTGTCAGAAGGTTCGATCGTCAAGGCAAGGTCACGGTTGAAATTAACGACTTCTCTTCACAAATACAGTTTATTAGAGTCAGGCGGAGGCGAGCGGAATGTTAGCCTGTTTGGAGCGAGCGAGACTTCTCTCGCGGTTAAGGGGATGCTGGAGTGGCAAGAATTACCGACATTTTTTTGAGCAGGCTAAACTTTGAATTGGCTTTACGGAATTGAAAAATTTTTTTACAGAATTAAAGTACGCATAAAAACGGAAGGTGCTAGCGTTGATTTTACATCAAAAACGAAAAAAAATAAAAAAATTATATGTATGACGTGACAACATTTGCTGCACATAAAAATTTAGACTTTGTACGTATAAAATAAGCATACATCACCCTCGGAAATACAATAAAGAAGAATCCTGTGCTTGCAGAAATAAGCTTTAGTATAAGAGAACAAATTGCCTGAAAATCTCATATGTATTTTTGCGTGCGGAGTAGTATTGCGTGTAGTGAGAGATGGCGCAGCAATCAAAACAAGGACAGATGCCTCTCGTTAGACAAGGGCAGATATAGGCCGGTAATATAGAAAATGATGAAAACGAATTAGAACGGAACTAAAAATGTTTGACATTACCGACATCGAGGAAGTTCGGCTGTCACTCCAGTATCCCCTTAAAGACGCGCACAGCGGCGAATGGATGCTGCGTCGGTCGACGACGAAACGCGCACGGGCGCTCGGTTCAAGCCGAACAGGCGATCTCACCAACGTAATCCGAGCGGCTGTTAGAATGCGAGCTCTTGCACCGGAATGCAGCACGTGGCCTCGGACAGCCCAGATGCGGTTCGTCCGTCTTCGCGATCAAGATTCACACCTTGTTTTTATTACGCACGATTGTCTCGTCGAAGAAAGGCCCGAATTCTAACCGTCTCGTTCGTTAGCTAATTGCCGACTCGCTTTGGGGGGATGCGCACATGGCGAATTTCCGAGAATAGCGCCGGTTTGACAGTTACTGTGGGAGGGGGATTCGCACGTGGAACAACGAGCCGTGCGGCCCAATATCAGGGATTACCGATACGCGACGCTGCTCACTGATTCCGGAACAGAAGGTAAGAGAGGAATTTCGGAACCGTAAAGGTCTGTTGGAACAAAAAAGCGAAATAGATACGTCTCAGATTGCGAACCAAAAATAGGTTAAATTCAAGGAAAAGACCAATGTGACGTATAAAATTATAGTAAAGTTAAGGAAAGATAGAGTACAGACAAAAAAAGTAAGAATTTTTTTAAAATACGGTCAGTTATTACACGAGATAAAAAATACCCGGATGAAATAGTAATGCTGTCCCATATGTGGCAGCCATATGCAAATTCAAAAATTGTAATGATGCTAATGTTTGTTTAGAAGCAATCAACAATCTTTCGAATTCTATTGGATTCATAGCGGAAATCGATCAAGGAGGATCGAATTTTGTTGGTGTTATTACTGATTGGGGCGTATTCCGGAACTATGGGAGGCAATTGATGACCACGATGACATAGAGAAGACAGGACGCATGTACAGGAAGACATAGGATAAGGAAGAGAAGAAAATAGTGGAAAAAGACACAGGCAACTTGATAATCACTTTCAATGGGGACACCGTACGACACAAATAGCATCTATTTGGTAGAAGAACGGAGATTAAGGTCAGACCGTTTATTGCATCGGTGAAACAATGTTTTAAGTGTTTCAGATTTGGCCATGTTAAATTTGCATGTAAGAGTGAAGAAAGATGCATTATTTGTGGAGAATTAGCACACGGAAACTGCACAAAGACAGTTAAATGCAGAAACTGTGAAGGAAATCATAAATCCACATACAGAGCATGTAGAGTATATGAAATAAATAAAAGTATTAATGTTGTAATGGGGTATCAGAATGTATCTCGTGTGGAGGCTGAAAGGATATTAGCAGGTAAAAAAAAAGACAAGGACCAAATATACGATAGATATGCAAATCCGATGGAATGGCCAAAACTAAGATCCCCGAGAAAGGAGATGGAAGGGAAAGCATTCGCACCAGAAACAAGGAAGATAATAACATATGAAGAAAGTAGAGAAGACAACAAAGAAGAACAACGTCATATAGAGACAGAAGAAGCAGACAGTAAGATGGAAGAGAATAGAAACAATGAATACTATAAACAATTTGATAATAGAAGCGAAGAAATTACAAAAGATAAGAGAGGAATTGCATACAAAACGGAAGGAGAAAGGCGAAGTGAGCGTTGGGATAAAGAAACATCAAGCGAAGAGAATGAAGTAAATACAACTGATGAAGATCGACAGAAAGCAGGGGAAACAACAACACAGAAGATCCCGGAAGGACTGAATAGTGAACAGGAGGCTATTAAGTGCTTAGCGACAAAAATTTGGTACTGTTCAAAACATGATTTGGAATTCAGAAGAATACTTCAAGAAATGATACAAGGACAGAAACAGAAGGAATTGGAGATGAAAAATCAAGAGAAGAGAGAAAAGGATAAAGCAGAAGCTCTACGAACAACAAGAGAACTTGAACTAAAGGAAAAAACTAGAAGACAAAGGAGGATAGTAGATGAAATAAAATAAGACTTTTAGAAAGGGCGTGGCAGAGGGATGGCGCGTGAAGCTGACCGACAGGGCTTTTCACAACGCTTCCCATAGTAAAATATGATACATTCACACTGAAAATAGTAGTTTGGAACTGCAGAGGATACAATGGGAAGAAGAATGAGATATTTAAGAGAATACAAGACTATGATATAATGATTATGACAGAGACAAAGAGCAGTAAAGATAATGTGTTCTTTTCAGGATTTACAACGCACTGCAAGAAAAGTAGGGGCAATAGCAGTGGAATTGCAATATGTATCAAAGACAATATATAGAATTCGAAATATTAAATAGATGGCAAAATGTAAATAACAATTTTGATATTATAAGAGTAAGACTTATTAATACATCAGAAAGGATCAATATAGTGGCGGTGTATAGAAGACCACAGGACACCCCAGCAACGGCATAGAATCCCTTATGAAAAAGTAGTACTGGTTTTAATACTGGAAAAAATATTGGTGAAAGTACTGGAGACATAAGTACTCAAAGTACTACTAAATTCGACCATACTAACTTCGTCAGTACTCCTTCCCAGTACTCATCCAATACTCATTCAGTACTCCCTTTAGTACTTCCTCTAGTACTCCCTCCAGTACTCCCCCCAGTACTCCCCCCAGTACTCCTTCCAGTACTCTCCCCAGTACTCCCTCCAGTACTCCCTCCAGTACTCTTTTAGTACTTATTGAATAATCGTGGGATACTAACGTATGGTACAGGCGCAGTAGGGGAGAGTGGGCACCCTTGAACCACGTTTTTTAAAATCACATTAAAAATGATTTTTAATAACTTTATTATAATATAAATGAGACTATTCGATGTTTAATATAATAAACTTTGTTTGTAAATGATTTAAGAAGTAAATTTTCAAAAATATTTTGCAAAAATAATGATATTTCGAAATGCTAAGTTTGTCACAGTGGACCCCACGCGTGGGGTCGATTGAGCCATAGCGTAGGGTACACTGTGACATGTAATGTGAAAGGTAGGGTACCCTGTAACACGTAGAAGAAATTTGTTTAAATCTTGTTTATTACAAATCTTTGGTCAATTGAAAAACCAAGACTGTGCTAGAGAACCAATTTACCAATAATCGTGTTATATTTGTTTCATCAGATGACCTAAAAAATTGAAAACTGAAAACAAAGTCCTATAACCTCATTTTTTGTCGTAACCTAGCAGAGATCAACAAATATTGCCTCACAGCGACTCGATTACATGTGATCTGTAACTAAAGGGTGAACAAAAGAGAAAATGAAAGTGTGGATATGATTATTGATGGAAATTATTTTATTTTATAGGAAAATTTAGGCACTAACTTTACTATTTCGCGATCGAAACACACTACGGAAACTCGCGCTGTCACGTAGGTAGGTTAGATAGTTCTGTAAGCGTGGCACAGAGGACCCCATCAACCTGCGTCACATTGGACTCCACTGAACATCGATATTATGTATCGTAAATATTTCAGATACAGAACAATTAAACGTTTTTGTGTGCACGTTGGTATTGAACCTAGATCCCGACAAACGTCTTATGAATTTTTTTTTTAACTGTAGAATCCCTAGAAATCTATACATATCAAAAAGTTATGACAAGTAAAAATTTACTTTGCAAGGCTCCAATTACATATCTGCCTTTAACTAAAGTATATATGCTTATTTCGGCATAATTTTTTGATGGAAGTTATATGTTTTGAAAACAAAAGTTTTCATACCCACCGTCACTATTTTGCAGAACGTTAATACAGAAAACTCGCACTGTCACATTGGACCCCGTGGCTCAAGGGAGCCCACTCTCCCCTACTTACGCAGTACTATCTAAGTAGAACAAAAAGTCAAGATGGTATAAAAATAATGTCATATTGATAGTTTAATGTGTTAATTTAGTATTTTATTAATTTAGTATTTCCAAGATACGTTACAAAAAAGTAGTACTAGCAATCAGTACTCAGTACTGAGTGATCAGTACTCGTAGTATTGACAGTATTAGTATGTTAATACTCATGAATATCGCAGAATGGTCAGTACTGTGCGTATTAGTTTCTTACAGTACTGGCAGTACTATCAGGATAATACTCCGAATATTAATCTGATAAAGTACTGACTACTTCAATACTTTGAAGTACTAATGAGTATTATTGCTTGTAGTACTGCCAGTACTGTAAGCACTGACAGAGTACTGACCATTCTGCAGTATATATATATATATATATATATATATATATATATATATATATATATATATATATATATATATATACATATATATATATATATATATATATATATATATATATATATATATACCGGGTGTCTCAGACCACCCGTATCACCCGATTTATTCGTAAACACAACATTTTAGAGAAAAATGTTCCAGACCAAAGTTGCATGGTTTCAAAGGGTACATAAGATGGCGTCATTAGTTTCACCTTAAATAGTTGCTTGAAGGTCACGTAAAGGTCACCTTCAATTTTTTAAATAGAACTACCTACTTTTTATTACATATTCTTGTAGCTTATCTCGAGGGCTTTCCAAAACACTATAAGAAAGTATTTTTTCATTAAGAACTTTTGGAATTATAAGGCTTGAAAGTTCTAGTATTTTGACATAAAATACAAAATATCTTGTAAAACATCAAGTTTTCGGTAATGTTACCTTAATACTTTTATGCACAGAATAATGAGACGAATTCTTGAAAAATGTTATCCAAGACATTCGAATAACCTTTACAATAAATTTTAGCGAAAATAAACGTTTTTGCACTACCTGCTCTCGGCATAACCAGGGATCTATGACGAGGACGTAGCAGATATCAGATCCCACGTGTCGTGTGCACCGTAGAGATAAGGACCCTGTGGTTCGTCGTTTCCGCAGCATTTTATGACTCCAAACCCTCCCTACGGTGCGTGTGCGTGTGCGTGTGCGCGCGCGTGTGCGCGCGCGCGCGCGCGTATGTGTGTGTGTGTGTGTGTGGATGTATGGCTACATGTGATTAGGCTTGGTGTTCGAAATGTCCACCGTTTGCTTCAATGCAAGCAAGTACTCTTTTTTCGAAATTATTTGTAGCATGAAGAACTTCATCAGCATGTAAAGAACGAATAGCGTTGCGTATTCTACGAATCATATCATCTCTTGTCGTGGGGCGTTCGCGGTATACCAGATCTTTTAGTCTTCCCCACAAATAGTAATCGAGAACAGTGAGGTCCGGTGATCGTGGTGGCCAATGATGTGGGCCATATTTACCTATCCATTTATCTGGAAACATATTGTTTAACCCAGTAAGCAAGGAACATTAAATTAACGTTTAGAAATATTTACTTTATGTGTATTTTTTAAACGTTTTTTAATAATATTATACATATATTTGAAAAATATTATTTCGTAATATGATTTTTCTGAATGTTGTTAAAATATTTTAAAAACGTTACAGAAAATATTTTTCAAATGTTACTCTGACATTTATTTGAGATCAATGCAACAGTTCAAAATTCCTTGTAATTTGAACTTGGAAATAACGTTGGTAGTATATTAATTTTCTGTTGTTAGAATGTTATTGTTTTAAATTGTGCGCAACGCTTATCGCGACAGCCATGATGCGTACATTATCCTACGATGCGTGAGTGCGTATACACGCGTGTGGATCGAGCAGTGCGGAGTGCTCTTTATTTACAGTATATTTATATATAAGTAAGTATAAACTATTATATTCTAAAAATTGTATATTAATAATAAGAACTCAATTAACCATACGTGCTATGAATAGTTGATATGATGATCTATAACCTATAATTTAGGTTAACTATAAATAACGTTCTTTGGATGGAATTATTTGCTATTTTCTTGCAATTTACTGCCGATTATTTTCAGCTGTTTGAGCGCGTCAAGATCATGAGCAGAGACGCACGCTTGTCGCGACAGCCAATCGGAAGCAGTAATAGTTCTGGAGACTGTAGTGGCATTATCTTACATACGTATGATGCGTGAGTGTGTCATATATACGTACGTTTGTGCTTGTGCTGTCGAGCGCTTATTTTAATTGTATACAACATTTTTACATGGGTAAGTAATTAATATATTCTAAAACTTGCATATTGATATGATAAGAACTTAATCTATATGTGCCCTGTAAATAGGTAGCTGGTGATTCAAGATGTATTTTTCGACCTATATAAGAGAAAGATTTGCAGAAGAAAAGAAATATACCAGAGTAATAAAGATTGAACACATTCTTGATATAATCGGGCCACGAGGCTGACTGCTACGTGCCTGCTGTCAGTCTCGTGGCACGGATTCGATCTGCACGGGGTTGTAGATCACGCCGTCCCGCGTTATATTATTTTCCTTGCAATTTATAATAATAAACTGCATTATATAGAATTACAAGTATAAATTTTTCAGGTGAACAAGTTTATGTTAATTGGAGGGAAACATGAAAAGGATTTTATTAGAAGAAGTTTGAGTATTACATTTTCTGATGACTTAGCCTCCATGTGTTCACAGACTGGCCAAAAAAATAATTATAAAATTGGAGATACGCACACAATTCTGAGCATTAAAAGTAAGTACTAAAAATAATTTTTTAAGAGAGAGATATATATATATAATTACTTGCAGTATTAAATGTTATGTTTTATGCCTCAGAATTTATTAAAATTGTCTCCTATTTTTTTGTGGCAATCATCGTTAAAAAGCAGGACACACACACGTTAAAAATTCTTACGAAATAAAAAAAAATATATCCATAAACTAATACTTTTGATCGTTTTAGTATATATGTAAACTATTCCGGAAACTTTTGTGTTATTTCAATAATTATCATAAGTTTTAATTGCCGTTAAATTAACATTATTTATTTCTTTTATCTAACAATAAACTGTATTGAATTTTTCTTATTCCAGAAGCTTTTAGAGCAATATTACCTCGGAGTATAGAAAAAGATTTTGAACACTTTGTAATGGAGTGGTTCAGATTCGCAAACGTCCGTAAGGAAAGAAAAAAACATTAAAAAGGTAATGTAATGTATTTCGATATATACTCTCCATAAAATAAAATCATTATAGTTTGTCGCGTTATAATTTATAAATAACTTTTTCACTAATTTAATTTTACTTTTATTTTTCAGGAAGTGATAAATATATTATCTTACTTGCGTAGCTCCGCGCGAGTGATATATTATTATAGTAACAAAATAAAGGTCTTAGGTTTGATCTCGACTCAGTCTGCATCCCGCATATACAATCCTCGTTTAACTTGTTTCACTGTAAGGGATTGATTAGAGGAAGTAAATGGTTTAAGGATTCGTGGTTTAAGAATCCAAAAGTTTAAGGATTAAAAGACCTGTATGTGGTTTAATAATCCGTCTCCGATTGTTCGTATCCGTATTCGATTTTTTTATTTGAAAGATGAGTTCTATCCTAAAACCTTCCGTTAGGATCAGTGACCTTCACCAAATATATTATATTGTGATAAAATGAAAATGTAATATATGGTATATATTATTTCTATATAAATAAAACTTTTTTTATGATAATTAGTGAATTATTCCCCAATGCAGATTAGTATACCAATAACAGGCCTGGGCAACTTCGAGCTCCAAAGCCACGACACTCCCCTACTTTCCGTGGATAGAAAAGAAGTGTCGTGGTTCTGGAGCTCAAAGTTGTCCAAGCCTGGTCTATAAAAGCAATCTAAATATTAATTAGACAATAAATATTGAGATATTTTATTACTATTGCATATTTATTGAAAACATGTTGCCTGTAATAGAAATAAAACATCAGTAAGAACTTTAAATAAATGTCAAAATTAATATTACGGTAATCTTAATATAATATTGTAATAAAGTTGATAGTACATTTAAATTTTTATCTCAAAAACATTGCAGGAATGATAGAAAAACGTTATTTGCACAATGTTATTTGCAACGTTATGGCACTCCCATTTCAACATTACTGAAATTTCAGAATCGTGGTCAAAGTATGTTCATAATGATGTTCTATACAACATTAAGAACTACATATTTAACAACATTACAAGTTATAGAATATCGTTGCAATAACATTGTAATAATGATTTTTTGCTTACTGGGAATTGTTCACGGGCAACTCTAGATGTATGCGCTGGGCATCCATCTTGCTGGAAAAACATGTTCAGGCGCAATTGTAGAGAAATATTTTCAAGCAAGGGTGGTAGATCATTTTCAATAAAATTGGCGTACCGAACACCGTTTAGATTTTCTTCGAAGAAAAACGGTCCAATGACATGTCTTTCAATAATTCCGCACCAAACATTGACCTTCCAAACATGTTGATGGTCAATTTCTCGGAACCAATGCGGATTGTCTCGTGCCCAATAACGACAGTTGTGAATATTTACAGAGCCGTCACTTGTAAATGTGCATTCATCAGAAAATAAAATTTTCTGATGAAAGTTTCGCGGTTGTTGACGTATCCAATTGCAAAAATCAAATCTGTATCTAAAGTCGGCAATCGTCAATGCTTGGTGAAGAGTCATTTTGTACGGATGTAACTTGTTTTCATGAAAAATCCGCGAGATCGTGCTACGACTAATACCAGAATCTCTTTCTCTACGCCTTAATGAATCGTGGGGATGCAATTGAGCGGTTGCAAGAATCTCTGGTGTTCTTTCATCCCTGACTTGGC
>JASTWK010000690.1:0-93100 GCA_030770225.1 Temnothorax unifasciatus | reverse complement strand
CTGTAGGCATTTTAAACGATATCGTATACACTATTTACTATTATATTAGAAGAAATATGCAGGACAGCTCCAAAAACAATTGAAGATGTAGTACGCGTATAATATGAATATTGGGGATAAAAAGTTACCATGTGTGGTGATGGAATAAATGTATTTAAATATTTATTAAATGTAATAAATGTGTTTAAATATTTGTAATAGATATTTTTACATTAATAAATAAATTCTTATTACATTTTTCTTATATATAAAAAAAATTTTCTTATATATAAAATATTTTTTAGATATTTGAGAGATATATTATATAAAAAATACAATTCTCGTAAAATTTGAAAAAATTTCAAGTAGAAACCTGCATTGCTTCCTTTATTTTAAGCTTGTATTTTATTCGATGCATAATTATTTGTATTTATTTATTTTGGCTTCCTCATAGAAAAAGCTTTGTGAGCAAAGGTTTCTACTTGCACACTTAAAAACTATAAGTAAGCAATGTGCAGGTTTCTACTTGCACACTTAAAAATATGAATTGGATCAATTTTCCAAATTATTACTTTCAGATGAATTCCGCACCGCGCGTCTTCCGTCGTCCACGATTGTGCGGCGCGAGCGGCAACGCGGGCTCGCGCTGCGAGAGAGTTCGACTCGTGCCCGCTATGTATATCATCGTATATTTTCGCATTATTAAGATTCAACATCGACCTCTATATCTAGGGCAGCGACATCATCCTTTGGTTTACCCTTGAAACTTGGTGACATTTATGAGTATATGTTCGGCTCAGAAGTTCGAGCTCAGAAGTTCGAGCCGAACATATACTCATAAATGTCACCAAGTTTCAAGCTAATCGGCTTCTCACATTCAAAATTCAATCTCTTTTTCGAGTTGCTTTTCTTGAACGGTCGCTGTACAAAGATGTGAGCGAGCAATCTCAAAATTTGCACATTGTTTCATAGTTTTTAAGTGTGCAAGTAGAAATCTGCACATTGCTTACTTATAGTTTTTAAGTATGCAAGTAGAAACCTTATAAAACTCACAAAGCTCCTCTATTCTTTGAGATTCGGTCAATTATTTCCAGAAAATGGGTAACAAAAGGTTTTCAGAAAATGGGTAACAAAAAATTATACACTTTATAACACTCCTCGGAAAATTCTACCTCTGTTTCATATACAATTCTTTGAAATTCGGTCAATTATTTCCGGAAAAATCGGAAAAATTAAAAAAACCGGTTTCCAGAAAATCGGTAGCAAAAAACTATGCACATTATGACACTTCTCGGGAAATTCTACCCCTGTTTTATATACAATTCTTTGAAATTCGGTCAATTAATTCTCGTGAAATTTGAAAAAATTTCGGAACCGATTTCCAAAAAAATCGGTAACGAAAAATTAACCACGACATTTTCATCCCCGGGAAATTCTACCCCTATTTCATATACTTTTGGTAAAAATTTGGTCCACTAACGAATGAGTAGTTCGCGTACAGACAGACAGACAGACAGACGACGTGACTTATATATATATGATATATATATATATATATATATATATATATATGGGGCATTCCATGCCAACTCAACCAATGAATGTCCTCGACCATTTTTGATTTGGCCGAAAATTTTTTGTGTTCTTATACTAAATGAAAGTAGCTTCTATGATTTTTTTTAGATTTTTATCTTTACTCATACTTAAGGTAGTCCTTTCATGAGAATAAGTATTAGATAGGTACCTAAGTTTGATATATGTTAAATATACAGTAATAAGGGGCATGTGTACGAAAAATCAGGTGAGGTTAGCACAACTTTACAAGAAATAATTCATTCTAAATGTGCGTTCGCGGAGCGTGCTATTGTCATTCTATCCTTGTTTACATCTAATGAACGAGAAAGATAGAATGATGCAAATCGCCACGGCCGAGATTTTCAACGAATAATACATGTACTTAGCGATTAGATGAATACATTATTAATGTCTTAAAATATTCCCTGAAGTTTCCGGACTTCGTACGTACCTTGAAAATAAGGGCTTAGCACAAGTTTTGCTCTGATATATGAGGTTAAATAAGTAATGGATTGAATCGCATATTGCTTTACTCGTGGCTGCGTTCGGAAACGTCACCCGAGCGCACACGAGCACACTCCCCTCTCCTTCTATCTCAGCAAGTTAGAAGGAGAAGGGAGCACACCCGAGTGATGCTTCCGAATGCAGCCCGTACCGTCATGCCTGACCTTGGAATCGAAGGTTCTACCTCCGATTCCGCCATCGAGTCAGGACTGCTGCGGCGTCGTCCCCGAGATGAGCAACGGCGGACAGCACAGCGGTCAGGTGCAACAAAGAGCCACGGAGTGCACCGAGGAGCAGCAACAAGGGAACGAGACCATCGTCCTCGACCAGACAGACCCGCAGCTCGAGGCGGGCTACTATACATACATTCCTGACGAGGAGGTCCAGAGGATACTCGAGGCGAGCGCGCAGCTCGCTGGGCAACAACAGGAAGGGTTGCCTCGGTCGGGCGCAGACCAGATACAGCAGGTGCGCCAGCTGATAGAGCAGCAGCGGCAACAGCAACAGCACGAGCCGATGGACCAGAGCCCGGAGGGACCGGTAGCAGCAACTTATACCAAGTTGTAAATTAAGCTAAGTACCGATAGCGAAGGACGCGAGGTAAAAGCGTCACAGGCAGGTCTTTTTATTTTACTTTTATTTATATTGATTTTACGAACCATCTCGGACATGATATCAGATAGAATATATTTTGTAGTGCTAACATTCATTCTCATTTTGTTCATAACCTTCGTGATATATATGATTGTTCTCTTTCAATCCACTCGAGTAACCGGGTTGCCGAGATACATAGCATAATGAAGTTTAAAGAGTTCGCGGTAATTTCGGCCGTGACATTCATTCCGCTCATACTGTCATTTCCAGATGCCGAGATGGTATTAACGTTATTTATTTTATTTACCATTTACATTAAGATCCTAAACCTGCCAGAAGAGCCATAAAAGCGCTCAGGTATATTCCTTCATTAATTAGTTGTAAGAAAAGGCACGCGGTGTAGATAATGACGGGCGAGCAGCACTTGAGGTGCAGAGGCCGCCGAACAAACTGCACTTGCGACGCGAATAGATAATAAGATGCGTTAACCAAAGACGGGATAAGCAATGAGATTTTTACGTTTATTTTGTTCGAAACGCGAAGTAGAACCGAGCGATAACACGTACAGAGTTTATTTTTATTTTTATTTTGATTATTTTATTGAGACACTATTACACGCATGAAATGCTACACTTTTAATAGGAAAACGCGTTCCGAGCGACGACAATACATTCCATAAGGTTTGAGAGCGATACGACACGTTTTAAGCATTTACACTCAGGTGTACTTGCTACACTTCGAGCGGAACGACGAGATACTTAATTACGCAATAGGGAACTACACTTTTGATAAATTACATTCAATTACGTCACATTAAACATATTTAGAGCCTTTACAACGCAGTAGCGATAACAGAGACATTTACACTTTCTACACTTTTTACACTTTTTTATGATTTTCGAAGATAACGGCGCGTCATGAATAATCAGCGTTGTTTCGAGTATTTTGAAGTATTTCCTGTCAAACAAACAGAGTTTTATATTAATTTTATGCGTGCGTCTATATATTGATAATGTTTATACTTACCTTTGCGATCACCTACACTGGTGGTAAAACGGAGCGATTCCTGGAAGTCCTGGGGTACCTGAAAGAAAAGAAAAATTAGATTAGATATGGATAAATTATCCAACGTTACTTACCTGGGTCCACGAATCGTCCCTGTGATACGTCAAGTGTCACCCGGCTATAACCGTGTGACACTTTCTGCACTCAAGCGTACAACTCGCCGGTGCAGCGATGCGTATGGTTCACGCGAACGAGCGATAGCCAGCTACGCGTCGTTGCACTTCCGTAGTGCCACCCTTTGTCAGGCGCGTAAGCTACACTTTGAAAGTGTAGATGGTGCAGCCCATCTACACCCGCGGCGAGATAGACGAAGCGGACCGTGTGAGCCAACGGTTCGGCAGAATGCGCATGCGCAGAATTCAAAGTGGGGGAACCGCAACCATCCCTCGAGGACAGTCTTTCGGAAACTATCGAAACGCGCACACGTGTTGTAAAGCGTGATTAAAATTCGAGAAGCGAAAGTCTTATCCCGTGGCCGTTACGAAATACGTGCGTTTAACAACGATATTGCGCGAAATACCGGGATATCGTCTAAAATAATCTACATTTTCATACGCGTGATAACCGGCAATCCGAGCGTGCGTAGTTCAACTTGCGTGCGTTATTGGTGATTGTAGAAGGAGTGGTATTCGAAATAAACTTGTTATTTGTTTATAATAAACAAAAGTGCAATCATTTTGCGTTCCCGACATTCACCTTTCCTCTCTGCGAGAAACCGCCAACGGGGCGTGGTCGTACAGGATCGAACAGGTCTGCGACGCAGAAAAGGCAGCCATCTTGTCACGAGGAAGGTCAAGGGTAACCATCTTAAAGGCTTTCTGTGTTGATGCCTGGAAAACACAGTGGTAACCGTTAATTCAACAACAGTAAGTGGCTACGTGAGACACTTAACATACGGCATAATCCGTTGTTCCGGTCACAACCTAACCTAAATCGAGTCCAACCGCATTACCATTTTTAAATTAGTAATTATTTAAATACATTTAAATCGTGCGTGTAAAATCATGTTATATTATTATAATTATTGGGATGTTGTGTAATGTTTGTCAATATGTTTGTTTTCAATTACTTCATGACGGACTGTTACTTGACTAGCTGTGTCGGCGAAAGGACTACCTTAAGTTATGGATTTAAAAAAAATGCAGTTTTTGCAATTTGGAAAATTTCAAATGCCTGTAACTCTAAGAAGAAAAAAGATAATGTAAAAAATAAGGTGGTCTTTCTTTTCGTTTTTCACTGAACTTTTCGAAGAAAATATCGAAAAAATGTTTAATGGGCAATATGACTGTTTTTTTTAGGATTTAAGTAAAAAATGTTTGTTTTTCTCAGTGCGACCGTTTTGATTTTTTTCAAAAAAATCTCACAAATTCTAGACTTAATTTCGAAATTTTTGAAACCTATAAGAAAATGGGATTCCAATAACTTCGATTTTTTAAGGGACTTTTTCTTAATTTTTTTTTCGAAAATAATTTTTTTTAAATAAGATAGACTCTACCGATGGCTATCAAAAAATTTGATAAATTTATAGACAGCAACCCTGAAATTTCGATCTATAGATAAAGAGGAAATTCGAATATTTTCTATTTTTTAATTGCATTTTTACTTATTTTTATTATAAAATTACATTTTTTAAATAGAATATTATAAATTGGGGAACTTTAACGGATAGCATGTAACAATTAAATCATATAGTTAATGAAAAAAACACGTATATTATCTGTGAAAATAGCAATCAGATTTATTTGAAAATAAAATTAATAAATAAAAATTAAAAATATTAAAAATAAACAAAATAAATAATAAATATGTCAAAAAATTATGCCATATTATATAAGACAGTTTCGGTATCGTTCCACAGCTTTTTAAATTATTTTTAATTTTCATTTATTAATTTTATGTTCAAATAAATCTGATTGTTATTTTTACAAATAATATACGTGTTTTTTTCATTAACTATATGATTTAATTGTTACATGCTACCCGTTAAAGTTCCCCCATTTATAATATTTTATTTAAAAAATGTAATTTTATAATGAAAATAAGTAAAAATGCAATTAAAAAATAGAAAATATTCGATTTTCCTCTTTATCTATAGATCGAAATTTTAGGATTGCTGTCTATAAATTTATCAAATTTTTTGATAGCCATCGGTAGAGTCTATCTTATTTAAAACAAATTATTTTCGAAAAAAAAATTAAGAAAAAGTTTCTTAAAAAATCGAAGTTATTGGAATCCCATTTTCGGTAATTATATAGAATAACTAACACAGCTCGGATTACTTTGACCTTGACATATGTTGTCAAGGTCACCCTCCTGAGTGACCTTCAGAAGTTTTTAGCCGGCGGTCGTTATTCGTTAAAAAGTTATTAACATAAAAAAGTTTGGAGTATTGGAAGGCATAAATGACTAATATATGTCGAAATAGTTCACGCATACACTTTCCACGCGAAACGAGGTGCTACATGGGTTTGTGGCGCGCTTTACAAGCTCGTTTATATACATATACATAATGAAACATTGGTAAATCTGAAGAACTAACCTACATAGGTTAGTTGACGCGCTTTAAACACTTAAATACTTTTAAAGCGCGTCAACTAACCTATGTAGGTTAGTTCTTCAAATTTACCAATGTTTCATTATGTATATATATATATATATAAACGAGCTTGTAAAGCGCGCCATAAACCCATGTAGCACCTCGTTTCGCGTGGAAAGTGCATGCGTGAACTATTTCGACATATATATTAGTCATTTATGCCTTCCAATACTCAAAATAGCTGCTATATTTTCCAAACTTTTTTTGTTAATAACTTTTTAACGAATAACGACCGCCGGCTAAAAACTTCTGAAGGTCACTCAGGAGGATGACCTTGACAACATATGTCAAGGTCAAAGTAATCCGAGCTGTGTTAGTTATTCTATATAATTACCAATTTTCTTATAGGTCTCAAAAATTTTGAAATTAAGTCTGGAATTTGAATTTTTTTGAAAAAAATCAAAACGGTCGCACTGAGAAAAACAAACATTTTTTTACTTAAATCCTAAAAAAAACAGTCATATTGCCCATTAAACATTTTTTCGATATTTTCTTCGAAAAGTTCAGTGAAAAACAAAAAGAAAGACCACCTTATTTTTTACATTATCTTTTTTCTTCTTAAAGTTACAGGCATTTAAAATTTTCCAAATTGCAAAAACTGCATTTTTTTTTAATCTATAACTTAAGTATGAGTAGAGATAAAAATTTAAAAAAAATCATAGAAACTACTTTCATTTAGTATAAAAACAAAAAATTTTCGGCCAAATCAAAAATGGTCGAGGACATTCATTGGTTGAGTTGGCATGGAATGCCCCATATCAAGAGACACGGTAGTGTCTCGCGCCAAGTACACGCGGAGCGAGACCAACCGTGACTCTTTTACGCGACGCGACGATTTGCAAGTACTCGAGATGTTGAGATCTCGATAACGAGTGAACGGATCAAGTTCTAAATAGGCTTGATCGATAGCTTGGGGTCGATTTGGGGGGGGGTCCGTTCTTTTCATTTTTCCGCTACGTGCCCTACGAGCGGAGATATTGCGAGCAAAAGTCGAAATGTGAAAATTTTATATTAAGATACTCCTTCTACTGACGCCGATATATATATCACGTGATCAGAGAATATCACGTGATCAGAGAAAACGTCACTTTCACTTTTTCGCCACTGGCGGTGGCGGTGCTAGTATCGCCAGTTTTGATATTGTGCGCGCATTATTATCGATCTAGTAGGTAGGTAAATTATAGGTCGATAGACTTATCGGTCAGGAGGAAGATTTTTATATTTAAGTAAATTAGGTACCGTGTCTCTTGATCAAATAATCTTAATAATAAATAATATTATTATAATATTATTATATATATTATTATTATTATCAACCCAGCGAATAAATCCATCGAGTCGATATACAGGTTACCGACGACGAGGTCCAGATAGTGCGCTCCGTAGTTTTCGGTGTCTAGGTGTATTAATACTTTGAATTTGATGTCTGCGTATCCCAGGTTGCCGATGACGACGTCCAGATAATGCGCTTCGTAGTTTTCAGTGTCTAGGTGTATTAATACCTTGAATTCGATGTCTACGTGTCCCAGGTTGCCGATGACGACGTCCAGATAGTGCGCTCCGTAGTTTTCGGTGTCTAGGTGTATTAATACTTTGAATTCGATGTCTACGTGTCCCAGGTTGCCGATGACGACGTCCAGATAGTGCGCTTTGTAGTTTTCGGTGTCTAGGTGTATTAATACTTTGAATTCGATGTCTACGTGTCCCAGGTTGCCGATGACGAGGTCCAGATAGTGCGCTTCGTAGTTTTCGGTGTCTAGGTGTATTAATACTTTGAATTTGATGTCTGCGTATCCCAGGTTGCTGATGACGAGGTCCAGATAGTGCGCTCCGTAGTTTTCGACGTCTAGGTGTATTAATACCTTGAATTCGATGTCTACGTGTCCCAGGTTGCCGATGACAACGTCCAGATAGTGCGCTCCGTAGTTTTCGGTGTCTAGGTGTATTAATACCTTGAATTCGATGTCTACGTGTCCCAGGTTGCCGATGATGACGTCCAGATAATGCGCTCCGTAGTTTTCGGTGTCTAGGTGTATTAATACTTTGAATTCGATGTCTACGTGTCCCAGGTTGCCGACGACAAAAAACTATAGCGCGAACTTGACGCGGGACACTACCGTGTTATAGGTTATGTATGTGACTGTGACAGCTGGTGACAGCGCGCTAAACGCACTGTCTGCACTGCGCGCAGTACACACACACGTATACATCGAAACTGGCGATTCTAGCAGCACCGCCAGTGTCGAAAAAGTGAAAAGGACACGATTCCAGCCAATGAAATGATAGCATGGCATGAGTGATGAGTAGACGACGTATCTTAATAAAAAAATTTTCACATTTGGACTTTGCGTCGCAATATCTCCGCTCGTAGGGCACGTAGCGGAATATTATAAGAGCAAAATTTCCGAGAGAAGCAACGTGTTGGAGAGAAGCCACGTGTTGAAGATTACGGTTCATTAAAAAGCTACAAATACTATTGATTTCTTATATTAGAAAATAAGTTATATTAGAAGATAAGTTATAAAGTTAAATCGTTGTATTAACAAAGATTTGTGCGTAAAAATCGAGTTTATGTAAAGAAACATAGATATCAAGGATGATACTACGTCTTAAATTTAAACAAAATTAAGAAAACAAAGGTAAGAAAAAGAGGTAAATTTTATTTTTCAAAAAGGTAAAAAAAGGCGCCAAGTACACGCATGGTTACCTCGGAAAAACTAAGTAGTAGTATTATTAATTTTAAATTAATAAAATCCAAGTGGTACTTAATGTGTTTATATTATTAGCATTATTCAAGCTAGATTACGATTATGTCTTGCATCGCAAAATATATACGGCTTATAGAGCTTACAATCTGTACATACTGTTTGTAAGATATTATTAAAAACTTCAGATTAAGATGCGTAACACTACAAAAAGGCGTGATATCTGTACAAAATTACCTTTTAAAAAAAAAAGGTAAAAAAGGCGCCAAGTACACGCATAGTAGTGTATATGTATTATGTTGTTACCCTCGAAAAAACAAAGTGGTAGTATTATACCTCCAAATAGCTTTACCCTGTACATACTGTTTATAAAATGCGTAATACTACAAAAAGGCGTGATATCCGTACAAAATTACCTTTCTTAAAAAAAAGGTAAAAAAAGGCGCCAAGTACACGCATAGTAGTGTATATGTTGTTACCTCGAAAAAAAAAAGAAAGTGGTAGTATTATACCTCGAAAAAACCTAAGTAACAAGTGGTAGACGTAATCTTTGTATCTCGAAAAATCTTGAAAAAATCTAAGCAGTAGTATTTTTATTTCCAAAAAATTATAACCGAAGTGATAGACATCACAAAATTATGTTACCTTATCAAAAAAAAGTCGCGCTTTAAGTGATCTATTACAATTACAAAAAAGAAATGATATCTCTGTAAATTACAGCGCCAATTACAGAGAGAACATATATATTGCCTCAAAAAATAATTGTTGCACTACTTTGAAAAATCTTTACATTGTGTTAATTAGAAAAAGAATGTATGATAACAATTTTATAAGATTAAAAAATTTTATTTAAATTTAACAAGGGAATACAAGATATTTAAATACAAAGTTTACATGTGTATTTTTTAGTGGTCACAAAGAATTACAGAGGTAACAGTACAAAATAAAAATATTTAATCCAACGAGAGAATACAAGGTATTTAAATACAAAGTTTATATATGTTTTTTTCAATAGAATAAAAGATTTAATCACAAAGAATTACAGAGGTAACAGTACAAAATAAAAATATTTTATTAAAATACATAAATTTTTCTTGTAATATATATATACTAGCTGGTTACCCGGGCTTTGCCCCGAAGGACATGTGTAATAAGACACGCAAATAGTCTCTCTCTAGCCCCCTCCTTTCCCCTCTTCCTCTCCCCTCTCTCTTTCTCTCCCTCCCCCTCCCCTCCCCCCCCTCTCCCCCTCCCTCTCCCTTTCCCTCTCCCTCTCCCTCTCCCTCTCCCTCTCCCTCTCCCTCTCCCTCTCTTTCTTCCTCTCCCTCTCCCTCTCCCTCTCCCTCTCCCTCTCCCTCTCCCTCTCCCTCTCCCTCTCCCTCTCCCTCTCCCTCTCCCTCTCCCTCCCCTCCCTCTCCCTCTCCCTCTCCCTCTTCCTCTCCCTCTTCCTCTCCTTCTCCTCCTCCCCCCCCTCTCTCTCTCTCTCTCTCTCTCTCTCTCTCTCTCTCTCTCTCTTCATATACTTTTGATAAAAATTCGGTTAATTCTTTGAACTGAAAAATTGGAAAAATTTAAAAAATCGGTTTCCAGAAAATTATTAACAAAAAACTATACACATAGTGGCACTCCCCGGAAATTTCTACCCCTATTTCATATGGTTTTGATAAAAATTCGGTTCAGGGCTTTGGCCTGGGCGATATTAAGGAATCCGTGAAAACACGTTTTACTCCTTTTCACCCCGTTAGGGCTTGAATTTCTAAAAATCCTTTCTTAGTGGCACTCCCCGAAAAATTCTACCCCTATTTCATATATTTTTGATAAAAATTCGGTTCAGGGGTTTGGGCTGGGCGTTGATGAGTGAGTGAGTGAGTGAGTGAGTGAGTCAGTCAGTCAGGACATCTTCCTTTATATATATAGATATAATCAAAACAAAAGAGACTTTATGTAAACTGTTATTGTACATTATGGGTGCGTTCGGGGAGACGCTATTAGCGCTACCTAGTGCTACTGGCTGTTCGCGGAGCTCTATGGTAGCGCTACCAAACGCTGTCGTGACGTCATTACTGGTAGTGTTATACATCATAACTGCTCGCTACCAACGCTCTTTCTTCCGAGGTAGTGCATTGATAGCGTTAGCGTTTACAGGCTCTATGAACAGCGCAATAGTGAATGGTAGTGAATTGATTCGTATGTACTTGGCCCGAAATGAACGTTTGTTCAAAGAATCTCTATATAAAATCGTTCGTATTTCGTATGAAGACTTTTGAAGTGCATTTGAAAAGGTTTGTGAGTTATTCGTTTAATTGTAATTAATTATTTATTTTTACACCATGATGCATTTATATAGCCGAAATAGATAAATTAATAAAAGTTTTTATATGGAATCGTTTGTATTTTGTATGAAGAGGTATGAAGTGTGATTAAAAAGGTTTGTGAGTCACCCAGATAATTTTAATTAAATATATATTTATAAACTGTTGTTAGAGTCTTTTATTGCTTTTTCTTACAAATCTTTTTTACAATGTCTCGCTTTTATTGCTCACTAGCTTCTGTTTTTCCTGCCTCGTTCGTCACGCTCGTCCCTTTTAAGTTTATAAATATTTAATTAAAATTATCTGGGTGACTCACAAACCTTTTTAATCACACTTCATAACTCTTCATACAAAATACAAATAATTCCATATAAAAACTTTTATTAATTTATCTTGTTCGCGCGCGTGTGAGTGAGGAAGGGATAATGCGTCAGAGACTACTAACACCGGAAGCGTGAAGTAACACAATAGTTTATTTAACAACCAAAATTAATGCCGAAATTAAAGAGTGACATAATTTACAAATGTATTTGAATTTAAGTGAACGCGGGCGTTTTAAAGTGAATTCTCTATCAACACTTTCTCGCTCGTAGTGTTGGATAGCCCGCGCGTGAATGAGAACTGACCATCACAATATCGATCGATGACAGATCTTAATCTACTGACACACTGTTGACGAATGGCGACGCGCCGTAAGTTCTACGGGTTTTTATACCCACACGAGACAAAGAACGCGCCAGGGATGACGACTGCTTAGCTAAGGTCAAAATGTCATGGAATAGAAGCTTCTCGAACTGAAATATAGACCGAAGGTGCACATAGTCATTGTCTTTGAAATTAGAGTATTGATCGTCGAAAAGACCGTGCCGGAGAATCAGAGTGACTCGGCATCGTACGGAGAATAATTCTTAGGTGGTCCGCTGAATAAATATCGCGTTACACTGCTGCTGTGACTCATGACACAGTCGTCTAAATGAGAATAAGAATATAATTCAAGAGCATTCGTGATCTCGAGCATTCGCGATCTCGAACATATCTATTTCGGCTATATAAATGCATCATGGTGTAAAAATAAATAATTAATTACAATTAAACGAATGACTCACAAACCTTTTCAATTGCACTTCAAAAGTCTTCATACGAAATACAAACGATTTCATATAGAGATTCTTTAAAAAAACGTTTATTTCCGGCCAAGTACATATAAATAGTGAATTAATTGTTGTGATTATTTATTTGGAAAAAAAGCTGTGCGTGTGCACACGTAAGTCCCTTGCACAATGCCAGGCAACAGGCAATAAAAACAGGAAATAACCAAAAACCCGTTAATTACAACCTAAAAAATTTATCTTAAAATGTTATTCCTGACAAAATCTAGGCTTAATATTGTAATTAAGCCTAGTATATATAAGTCTTACATAGTTTATATTATAAACTATATAAGACTTATATATACTAGGCTTAATTACAATATTAAGCCTAGATTTTGTAAATCTAGATACTGCATGTAAATTACTTAGACTAGGTATTGCTTAGATATATAGATTATAAAAATTGTAATAAAAGTTATATATAGCTTAATGAACAAAATTCATATACACTAATTTTTTTATTGTATTAAAAGTATAAATTAATTTTATATAGCATATAATTAAATGGAACCGAATATGAATATATCATTAAAAAATATATTTAATTATATTTCTCATTATATATATAAAAACAATGTCACTCAATTGGACAATAAGTTTTACTAGAACAAAAATATTTGTTAAAATATGATCTAATTTAAAACGTCGCTTAATGTTAATAAATAAAATATAAAAATAATCTAACCTGCTGATTTCTAATATTCAGGGGAACGGTTTTGTGGATCATATATATTAAAAATTCCTTAGGAGATTGCTGCTTGTCTGCGAGATATTCAGCAACACCTCTAACACATTACACATTAAAGAGTCGGATCCAGAAGTGCTCCGCAAACATGAGTTTCATGAATTTAAAATCGCTTTTTTATATTTTGTAAAATAGTTTTTTTAAGTTGTTTTACTACTTGTAAATGAATCGTATTCATTTACACACATACTACTCTCAACTTCTGCCCTGAAAATATTAAAGAAGTAATTGATACAACAGCATCCCTTATAGAAATTTAACCCTTTCAGTCCCAGACGGCAATATATTAACCACCTTTTGAGTCTTCTTTCCTTCATCGTAACTTTTAGTATAACTGCAAAAACTTGCATTTTTTTCTTTTTTATGTTGCTAAGGTTCAAACTTGATAATCAAGTAGCATATTTAGCAATATTGTTTATAATTTTTTTGTTATTAACAAATTTACACCAAAAAACGCACCAATTTTTCGATTTAATTTGATTGTAACGAAATTTGATAATTAATGTATACCTTAAAACATGGTTTTTTATGTTTTCGAGGTCGCTGATTACGAATCTGAAGTCAGATTTTTCACATTTAAAATGGCGGATCCAATATGGCGGACGAATTTGTAAAAATTAACTTTCTCTTGAAACTTGTTACTCGGGGGTTTTCGGGGTCGCTGATTACGAATCTGAAATCAGATTTTTAAGATTTAAAATGGCGGATCCAATATGGCGGACGAATTTGTAAAAACCAAACCGGATTTATCCGCCATTTTGAATCTTGAAAATCTGATTTCAGATTTGTAATCAGCGACCCCGAAAACCATATATTCAATACGTTTTGTAGATATTTGGCTATTCCCTTAATTATGGGACTGAAAGGGTTAATAGTGTAAGTGATTATTTGGTTAGTAATTAATTACTTATTTTGAGTAATAAAATCATTAAAAACAGTACTTTTAATACTCAAAATAAGTAATTAATCACTAGCCAAATAATAATCACTTACAGTATTAAATTTCTGTAAGGGATCTATTAACTCAGCTTTTTAAATTTGGCGGCGCAGGGGTCTACGAAACGTTACTGCTAGAACGCTACTGCTGTTCATGGAGCTCGCATTCGATAGCGCTATTATGGCACCATGAACGGAGTTAATAGCGTTAGCGTTGGTAGCGCGATAGCAAGCTCCCCGAACGCACCGTATATGGATTTAAAATTAAATTAAGTCGCAATTAAAAATAAAATATAAAGAGATGTTTGCGAGGTGAAAACGGGGAGACAAGAATTGGTGCATGGAAAATAATTACTAATCTAAGGTGAATATTTCGAGATTGACCTCTTCCTCGAGAAGCTCAAGGCGGTCGAGGCGGTCGACGGGATCGGGGATGAAACCGGGGAATACGAGGGTTCGAGCAGGGGGGCGGGATCGGGGTTGACGGGGACCATGCGGAATGGGGCCATCCGACAAACAGGGCGAGAAGGTGCGGGGAAAGGCCGTGAT
Organism: Temnothorax unifasciatus; assembly: GCA_030770225.1. Lineage (NCBI taxonomy): Eukaryota > Metazoa > Arthropoda > Insecta > Hymenoptera > Formicidae > Temnothorax > Temnothorax unifasciatus. The sequence continues at coordinate 78,389 of JASTWK010000690.1, read as the reverse complement.
GGTAGAATAATAGGGCGAGGTGCCACGACGGGGCGACTCTGCTGAGAGGAACAGGGTTCTTCCGAAAAGGTTGGTGGAGGCGGTGGACTGGCGACACGCGAAGGACCGGGTTTAGTTTGTTCCTTTTCTAATCTCATTCGCTCTTGCTGCTTTTGACGATCACGCTCGTGTTTTACGGCCCTTCAAGATTTCTTAAGGGAGGGGGGGGGGCGATTCCACTACAAGTTAATAGCTTGTTAATTGTTAAAAACCGTTAACCGCGGGAAATCGACTCGATTTTGGAGAATTGGAATTAAAGAGAGAATCTGCTGAGGTTCCCAGCAGTGAATAGAAAAAAGATTACTCCGAGTCCGCCGATAAATCTAGAACTCAGGTCGAACGTAATATAGAAAAAGAAATTACTCCGAGCCCGCCGATAAATCAGCTAACTCAGGAGTAATATAGGAATAGAGATTACTCCGAGCCCGCCGATAAATCAGCTAACTCAGAAGTAATATAGAAAAAGAAATTACTCCGAGCCCGCCGATAAATCAGCTAACTCAGACGTAATATAGGAATAGAGATTACTCCGAGCCCGCCGATAAATCAGCTAACTCAGAAGTAATACAGGAATAGAGATTACTCCGAGCCCGCCGATAAATCAGCTAACTCAGAAGTAATATAGAAAACGTGATTGGAGGGTTAGAGGGATTAATGTTTAAGGGTTATGGATTAATGTTTAACCGAGAGAACTTCTGGTCACACAAAAAATAGGGATAAATAAATGAAGTGTATATACGACTTACTACTTGACGCTGGTTGGATTGAGAGTAGGAATAGCCGGAACCGATGATCCTCGGGCCCTCAGCGAACACTAGTAATTTCAACGCGCACAACTCAACTTGGAAGTCTGACTGTAGGGTTCGAGGAGACCGAAGTCCACGAGATGAAGATGAAGAATGAGGGTGAGTGCTCCAATGTCGGGGTTCATATAGGAAAGTTAAAGGGATGGAAGGGATGAATTTCGCGTGGGATGTGTCAAGTTTTCATTTGGGGAACTCCGGGTTGGAGAGGTGTTTCTAATTTTTTGTTTAAAGGATTTCTCGTTGGCGGGATGTTTTTACCCGAGAGGTGGATTCTTAAATTTTCACCTATCCTAGAAAGCCAGAGACGGTTGTCGATTTTTCCGACTGTTCATTGGCGAGTCTTCTCGTAAGGCCCCCCACTGTCTTATTGGGGGTGCAACCCATCGCTTCCTCCAGTGACTCACTTGTTTTTCGGTTATCGCTGGTTTCTCCTTTATTAGGGTTTCTTTTTTATCTCGCGGCCCTGTTTTTGTGTTGACGGACGATGCACACCTCTTAATCTTAAATGCAAGCAAAAAACCTCCGCCACGTATATTTACGGACACGTCTCAGGCTTTTTTTCCGCTTGTCGGAAACATCGTACGTGCATTTTGGAACCTCGCTTGATGCAATAAAGATCTTCATCAACCCATTAAGGCCCATTTGGCGCGTCGTGTCGCCAGGTTTACATTCTTTCAGTTTTAGGCCTGACAAGGCCGATGAAAATCCAGTCACGTATGCCCCGTCCGTCAGTAATTCGTCATCTGGAAGGTTGCGTTTAAGCGCCTAGGTAAACAGATACTTTACCTGTAAAAAAGGAAAAGGAATGTGCAAGGATCAAGGCTCACTCGTCGATCGACAACCGTCCGTGCTTAGTTTACTTTATCCTAATCTTAACGGCTATCCTGAGCGCAGAGGAATTTAAGCGGAAAAGGGAAATCGTGGAGTTCGCAGGACGTAACACCCCCCGCCTTAGACAAATGTTGGGGGTGCGTAACACAACATTTGCAGGCTAATTGATTGAGAAACGATTTCCGTTTTCCGCAAGCTTCCTTATTCCCCCTCTTTTTTGAAGGGTTTGTTTTTGGTTTCTGTTTAGAGAAGGAGGAAAGAAAAAGGCGACCTCCATAACCCCTTCCTTGATTCTTTCGCCCTACTTGATTTACGCTATTGCATAGATATGTGCGCTTTGGAAGGAAATGTTCGTTTACATGTGCGTATTAGATCGGTTGATTAAAATAAAAATTTTGTCTTCTCCTTTTACTTTATCAAATAGTTATTAAGAATAGTAATTCTGTTTTATATGCACATATAAACGGACAAGGGTACATTTAATTTTAACGCAATCAATTTTCTAAGGTCTTAACGCTATTTGCAGTGCATGTGTTCTCTGTTAGTGTGAGGCTGTCCTTCCTTTCCTTTATGTGGGGCAATAATAGTCTCTGCTGAAAATGGGAACTAGTTAGAGTAATAAATTGTCTACGTGACTGTCGCACAGTGGGGCGAATCTATCAAAAATCGGATATTGAACGAAAAAATGAAAAACGTATAATTTAAATTTTGACAAGATTTTATGTTAATATATATCCTAAACTATAAATAAATGTGCTTATAATTGATTTTATCCCTTGTTCTTTCCTCAAAATGATCTGATAAAGTATGACATTTTCGTGAATACTGAAATTCTAGTAATTCGATAGGTTACTTTCTAAAGTCTCCGCCGAAAGCATAACTGCGAATATGAGTTAAATGCCTATCAGAACTTATTTATTAGGGTTTAAAAAACATATTTATTTTAGTTTTATGTCATTCGAGTACTATTATATATTAATAAATATACACGACATATTCGACTATTAAAAAGTTCTTACTTCAATATTCAAACAGGAAAAAAGTTTGTGGATTAGAATGGATTAAGGTTTGCTCTGCGCCATTTGATAGGGCAAAGTGTCTAGTTTTTGGACATATATGGTTGTTTATCCGCCTTCGTCCGGCTTTTATGAGAAAATTGACGTCGAAGTTCACTCGACATGGTCGAACGTCGTCCACGAATAGCTCAGCGGACGCCGTTTGATCATGTCGAATGAATATGGATATCTATTTTCTCATAAAAGAAAGACGAAGGGGGATATATAATTTGTTTAAATATTGCTATTTTGTAATGATTAATTACATTCATATTTTATAACAATTAATTATGTCAATTAATATAATAGTGATGAGTCGAGGCTCTATTGGAAATCCAATCGTAAGGAAAGCGGGCTAATTAAGAGCCGTTCGCTGTTGACAATGCGAAAGTTTTGTTAAAAATATTGTTAAAAATATTGTTTATTAAAAATATTGTTCGAACGTTTCGGTCCTTATTCGGACCATCTTCAGCATCTAATAAAGATCACGAGATATAAATGTACATAAATTTGCAAAATTATTTTGTTATTTTTATAAAAAACACTTACATGCTTAATATAGTGTATGGTGCGTATGTATGTAATACAAAATTGTGGAATCACTCTCCCCATTCGTGACACATGCTCCTTGACACGTAACACGAATAGGCAGGTAGGCAGGTGGGCAGGTAGCAATAGGACAATTATCTGAAGATGCTCAGGAAGCAAACCATAAATATTTTAGAAAATATAGAGAAAATCATTCGCGAAAAATGTTGCGAATATAAAATAATGAAGATATTTTTAATAATTTGATAATTGCTTCAGATCCAATAATATCTAATTCGCGAAAAATTATGGGACATAAAAAGAAAGAATTAACTAAAGATGCACAATGTCTATTATATTTCAGCGATAATGATGTAGATTATGATGATTAAGTTCAAGAAATAGATGTGAGAAGCAAGAAAAACAGTTCCTTTTCTATTATAAAACTCACAAAAATTAAACATCCTGAGGTTTAAGGCTATCATTGAAAATCAAATTAACTTTATTTTTTAACCGACTTCAAAAAATGGAGGTTCTATATTCGGCGTGTATGTACGTATGTCTACGATTTTCTTTAAAACTACTGGACGGATTTAAATACGGTTTTCACTGTCCTATAGAGCAATTCTCTAGGAAGGTTTTAGTACATAAAATATTGCGCTAGAACATCAGGGTACGGAGTAGTAAGGAAATATGCGATAATAATTATACATATTAATTTAATGAAGCACTAAAAAAGTATAAAATAAAAAAAAATTTTTAAATAGAACCGACTTAAAAAAAAAACTTTAAAAAGTATTTAAAAAATTAAAAAATTATCTATGCGTTTTATGAAAAATTGTTAATTAAATAATTTTAATTTTATACACTAAATGTTATAATAATCGTACATTATTTATGTCAAAGTTCAAGTTATTTCATTGAAAAATGTAGAAGTTATAAGCAAATGACCAAAAAATGAGGCGTTTGCCTCACTGTGTGTCGTCCGTCCCGAGGCGTCTCTTTTTTTTTGTAGCTCTTTTTTTCAACCGACCCATGCGGCAGCCCCAAAACTCCTTGTTTTTATGTATGCTTTACCGGCTTGCTGACAACCCCTAATGCATTTGTGACATATCGCAGGTTTAACACTTGCCATTTAATTATAGCTGGATTGTTATGCACTCGTCTGGTTGGGCATGGTATCCTTATGGATTAGATCGCCGAGGACGACGGGGGGGGGGGGGCTAGCTGAATTTCGTCCAGCAGCCGCTTTGCATAACAATGGTAGCAGGTTAATAGAATAGATGAAATTCCCAAACGGAATAACTTATCGGGGTACCATTGGTAGTCGGCACATATTTTGTTTAATTTGATACGCGAGTTTTCTTTCTTTCGCATTAGTTAGTTCAAGGAGGGGAATGTGCCGGAGCCTCGTGCTTATTTGACTGTCAGGTGGCTATTATTTTTATGCTGCTTGTATTTATATTTTATTAGTGCGCCCCTTTTTCCCTCTGTCCTTATCATCATTATTATCAATATATTTATATATATACATATATACGTACATACATACATATATATGTAATTTAGGAAGGAGGGCATTCTCACGTTATTTTTCAAGACTACTTACGCAATTATATTTATTTAAAATCTTAAGAAGGAAACATAGTGAAACTTAATCTAGATTATAAAAAAGTAGGAAAAAAAAGGATTAATTCGTATATGTTGAATTTAGGTGCAAAACTTGTTTACCGTCTAGGATACAGTTATGAGTACATGAGGTCATTAAAAGATGGTGAAGAAAACTTGTTATGAGGTATAAAATTAAAACTATGATTAGGACTAATAGGTTAAATACTCGTTAAACGCAAAATATAAAATGATAATAAGAGAAAGAATAAAATGATAATAGAGAAGATAAAATTAAGAGTATGAAATTATTCGCTAAAGCGAGCGCAAAATTGATAATAAAAAAAATAATTATGATTTAGAAAAGAGAAAAAAAATTAATAAACGCAAAACAAGGTTACAATAGACTCGCTCTATCTTACTCGTTGGGATTTTCTGTTTTTACAAATAAATGTAGGGGATAATCCCAGGGATGGCCACCACCTCTTCGAAATCGCTGTGCTGGGCGCATCCCATTTGCACGAGCAATCTCGCCAGGTCTGGTGTCTCGTCCTCGCTCTCGGGCCTCGCTCTGAAGTTGATGATGGCGGCTTCGTCCTTGACCGGCTGCCGGATCTCGATCCATCCCTCTCTTTTTTCCACTAGGTGTTTCGTTAGGGCGATGGACCTACGGGACCATCGCAGCCTTCCTTCGAGAGGTCAGTTTTCCTAAGGGGTGGGCCAGACCACAGGGGACGGCTTGCCACTCCAGCTCGCGAAAACGATCCTCGAGGGTGTAAATCTCGAACATGGGCCGCTGGACAGCGCGGCCCCAGTCTCTGAGGGCAACCGTAACTCGGTCCCCTCTTTCAACGTAGAGCACGAGGCTCCTCTGCCACCGCCTTCCCTCACGAACAGCGACCTCCGTTTCGGGCACAATTTCGTCAGGCGGGAGGTAGAGGAACTCGCTCCTACGCATCATTCTCCGCGTTAAGTCCTCGATGAGCTCGTCGAGGTCCTCACGTGAATTTTCAAGATGGACCCATAGGAAGGTGGGGGAGTCTACCCGGATGACCTTCACCTTGAGCGGGCTGCGGATCAACAGCCTAGTGTTGATGCATTTGATTTCCATGGCTTCGGCTACAAAGAATTCGTTGTTAGATTATCTGCATGTCGCAGCATGCGATTATAGGGGCAGGGCGTTAATGATAGATAATGAGGTGTCGTGCAATTCGTCCCTTTTCCCCTTGTGTCTCCCCTTTTTTTATTTTATCCTTTGAGTTCGAAAGTATAGGTACTTTCTTTCAAGGGTAGGGAGGGGTAAGCGTGTTCCGATTTTCCGTTTATTGACCCGACAGGCTGGATATTTGCCTGCCATTCAAGATCATGGAGTGGTGCGCTAGCTGACGTTCCCTGTTCCGGATCATCTTTCGGAGCCGGAGCATTGGCATTTTTAGTTTTAGGTTTTCCTTGTCCCAGATGTAATAAAAGCTGAGTTAACGAGTCCCGTATTGCTCCTATTAGATATATCGACCACCCATATACGGTATGAAGAGCATATCCATGTACAAGTGTATCTAATATTAATTTAATGGCTCTTATAAAAAGATATATTCCAAGCAGACCAGCGCTAATATTGCCAAAGATTAAAAATTTGCTCCAGAAATTTTCCCAGGCTGAGAGTGCAATTTTTTCGATTGAAACCTCATCGATTAGGTTGGCGAACGATCCTCCACTCAGCACGGTTGATTCTCCCATTATTCCTCTTGCTACGGTGTTAAGGACAACGGGTCTCTCAGCGGGAAACATTATGTGATCCTTTAGATCTTCCAGATCCTTTTGTGTGTATATGCCGCTGGTAGCGAGTGCTCCAGGGCTATTGTACTTCCAGGTGGTTTTGGTCATGGGTTTTATGACCGTAGGTGCTAGTGTTTCTACTGGTCTTGGCATAATTTTATACCAAGAGGTACATAGGAGGTGCGAAGGAATTACAATTAATTTGTGTTCCTTGCCGTAGTAGTACGTGTGTTTGAGGCGTTAGGAAGGAGGTCTTGTTATTAAACATTACTGGGAGTTGCTCGTAGCATTCTTCGGTGTGGACTAATTTTACCTCGACTGGAACGCATTTTATTATGTGGATTACTTTGCCTGCTAGAAGGGCTATATATCCAAGTCCCTTCATAAAGTGATAGGCGAAGATGTCGGGGGATTGTGTAGCTATTGCTAAAGCGTTTTGCAACATTTTTAACTCAAGGTTACATTGCTGTAGTAAGATGTTCCTGTACAGTTGATTAATCTGGTTACGGATGTGCTTTTCTACGTAAACAAATTTCGAATTCATATAAGTAAAAAGGTCGAGATTTTCTACGCGGCCGGTTCGTTTAGCAATGTCCATTTCAGGTGAAGTTTCCCAAATTACTAATTTTAGGTGCTCAGTTCGAATGAGCGTATATCCACACGCTGAGTATTTCCCGCTGCTGGTTAAAGCACAGACTGTATCTTCAGCATTCACAGTATAAGCGGTTTGAGAGTGCTCATTTACGTTATCTATTACTTTTTCCGCGTAACCTCTATACAAGGTGCTATATGAAGTGAATTTACAGGAGTCGTTAGGTATGGGTTCCCAAAAGGTATTTCCTCCTTCTATGTCGGTGCATCTGGTGGTACTAAAATCACAGGCCACTCCTGATCTAAGATGTATACTGGTTGGCGTTAGTGCTCAGTTTAACGTTAGCAATGTAATTTTACAGGGTGATTGTGACAGTTGCCTGTACGAGAACATTTGTTCACGTTCCGTAAAGGTCTGAATAGGATCCTCCAGAACATTTTCCGTCGGCGTCCACAACGCCAGTTAGGATCGCTGGGCGACTGGTGGTCTGGTTAGATTTTAGTGCCATTATGTATGTTCCTTTAAATTCGAGGGTTCCATAAGTATGCATTCGTATGCAGGCTTCCCTGGTCACTTCGTGTATACATGCATATTTTCCATTAAAAACGTCCGAATTATGAGAGAACATTCCACATTTCCGGATCAAACGATCGATTTCTACCTTGCATTGTATCACTTTTACAGGTTCGAATTCGTTGAGCTGCAATAATTGAGCTGAATAATATGAAGGCTTGGCTGGATTTGACCTTTGGTAGTGGAATATCGCAATCTTCAACGTTTATTAGTGATAAAGTCGTTAAGTTTGTAGTTGGGGAAGTACAGTCATATCCTATTATCCCGTAAGTTTGGCGTATCCATATGGTTATTATTAAAATTGCGGTTATTCCTTTAATCCGGGGATCCATCTGAAATTTATATGACCTTATTGAGTTGTCCATATAGTATAGTGTATCTTTTTATTTATTTATTTATTTGTTTATTTATTTATTTATTTATTTGTTTATTATTTATTTATTTATTCGTTAATTAGTTTGATATGAGAAATTTGCAATCGGTTGGGATGTACAACTCGGCTATTTTTCTTGATTCTGATTTTTACGTTGTTTTTATTCAGTATTTCTAAGACTTCATGAGGTTCAGTATATTGATCTCCAAATTTGCCTGGCTTAGGCCCTTTTAGCAAAAACACGTGGTCTCCAGGTTTAAAGGTTCGAAGGTTAATTTTTTTGTCATAGTGTCTCTTGGATTTGAACTTAGCTTCGACAACGTTTGCACGAGCGTTCATCTGTATAGTATGAAGTTGCGTGACGAGATTTATTAAGTACTCGTTGTAATTAGCTAATTTATCTTCTAGGGCCAGAGGTTCGTTCGATGGAATTCTTTCTATTTTGCCGAAAACTAATTCGTACGGAGTATGTTTCGTTGCTTCGTGTATGCTGGTATTATAATTAAACATCGCTAGACTAATCCATCTATCCCACTGCTTTTGTTCATTTGCATATTGTTTAAGATATTCTCCTAATGCATGATGTGATCTTTCTAACGATCCGTTTGACTGAGGGTGAAAGACAGTTGTGCAAAATTTGCGAATTCTGAATATCTTAGCAATCTTTTTCATTAAATCGCTAATAAAGTTTCTTCCTTGGTCGGTTAATATTGCTTTAGGTGCCCCTAATACACAAATAAATCTGTCGAAGAAGGCTTCTGCTATTGTCTCGGAAGTTTGATCTGGTAGGGGTACTCCCATGCAAAATTTAGTTAGTTAATCTTGTAAAGTTAAAATATATTCGTTGCCTCTTTCAGTTTTGGACAGAGGTCCTACGATATCCATGACTACCTTATCGAAAGAAGATCCTGGTGTGTCAGTAATTATCATTGGTTGTTTAGTTTTTACTCTCACTAATTTTTTCAATTGACATTGTAAGTATTGCTGTATATATTGTTGAACGTCAGATTTTAAATTTTCCCAATAATATTTATGCTTAATTCTATGATATGTCTTTGTAACGCCTCGGTGTCCTCCGGTAGGCGAACAGTGCATTTCACCGATTATAATAGAACGGAGATCTCTAGGAGGGTATTTAATTAATCTGTTACATATGATTAATTTGGTTGTTGAGTTAGTAAAATTTAATTGTAAAGCAGATTTTATATTATTCCATGGTACATTGTTGACAATATCTGTCTTTGCGATACTGAGTGTTTCTAATTTTAGTCCGTCGGCGACGTCTTGTAAGTTTTTTATGACTGTGTTAATCTGCGTTAGGGTCATTGTTGGGCCTTCCCGTTGTCCTTCACTGATGGGTAGTGCTATATGGTAATATTTTTTATACTTTACGGCCTTTGCTTTACGTAAGGTAAGCGGGCTCAAACGTGGGATCTCGTTTCGTTCGAATAGCTTTTGTGATCCGGAATCTAATGGTTTCCCACTAGTGTCGACAAAGTATGCCATATTGTCTTTACGCAAAAATAGCAAATCACGAGTTTCTACAATATTACCTTTGAGTATTTGATTATCAATAATGGTAGGTTTTATCCGTGGATTTTTATTTTCATTATCTGGGGCGTCAGATTCGCTAGATTTGTCCTCTTTGTCGTTTATTTCATTATCTTCTACGTTACTTTCTTTGTCTGGCGGATCGTTTCTTTCTTCTATCTCTTCGATTTCATCTCCCTGATCCGGTGGTCTTCCTTGTTGATTATGCATATTTTTCGCTGTCTGGCTTCGAGTTTGTATTCTATTATAATAATTAAGAGGTTCGTGGATTAATGCCTTTTCTACAATTTTCGATTTCGGCGGCTCACGCAGTTCTTCCTGCGTAAAAGGTATAGAATCTTTATTTTCATCAGGTGAGTCATCGTGGTAAATCTTCTATTTTTTCGTCATCCGAGAGGTACAGATCGAAATCCTCGTCCTCTTCGTCCTCGTCAGATTCTTCTAACATTTTGGAAATAGTTTCTGCATCTCTGGGGTCATTCGGATTTAAAAGTTTTTTATGATTAATTATGTTGCAGTCTGCTTCTTCGAAATTTACCGGGTTTCTTGACAAGGCGTCGGCGTTCACGTTAGTCTTGCCTGCTTTATATACTACGTCGTATTCGTACTCCGCTAATTTCAATCTCCAACGGAGAATTCTCATGTTTGCATCCTGTGCGTTTTTGAACCAAAGCAAAGGTTTATGATTTGTAACTAAAGTGAATTTCCGCCCGTATAGATATGGTCAGAAATGTTTAACGCAATATATTATCGCCAAAGCTTCTTTTTCGTATGTGTCATACTTTATTTCGTTGTCAGTTAAAGTTCGTGACGCGTACGCTATTGGTCAATCTTTATTTATTTCTCCCTGCGACAGTATTCCTCCTACGGCAATTCCAGAAGCGTCGGTAGTTAAGATGAGGGGTTTTGAAAAGTCAGGATATTGCAAGACTGGTTCCTGGCATAATTTCTGCTTCAATATTTTGAAGGACTCTTCCTGAACAGATGTCTAATTAAAAGGAGTATCATTTTTTAATAGGTGTGTTAAAGGTTTAGCTAATTTTGAAAAGTTTGGTATGAATCTCCTGTAATATCCTGCTAATCCAAGAAATTGTTTAATATTTTTCGGTGTTTTTGGCTTAGGAAATTGTCTCACGGCTTCTAATTTTTTTGGATCGGGTTTAATTCCATCCCCTTATTATGTGTCCTAAGTAGTTTACTTCGGTTTTTAAAAATTTACATTTATCGGGCTGTAATTTTAGATTAGCTTGACGGAGTCGTTCTATTACTAAATTGTATCTTCTCTCGTGTTCTTCTAGTATAGGAGCGGAAATAATGATATCATCCATGTAAATAAATACACCTTCTATTCCTGTTAGTATTAAATCCATTAATCGTTGGAAGGTAGCGGGAGCATTCTTTAACCCGAAAGGCATTCTCTCGAATTCATAGTGACCATTCGGAGTCGTAAATGCAGTTTTATGGCTGTCTGCGGGGTCCATTTCTATTTGGTGAAACCCAGAGGCGAGATCACATACTGTGAAATACTTTGCATTGCCTAATTGGTCGATGATTTCGACAATGTTCGGCAATGGGTAGGCATCGCCCATAGTTTTTTCATTTACACCCCGGAAATCTAATACTACTCTCCACCGTTTATTTCCTTTCGAATCTTCCTTTTTTGGAACTATCCAAATGGGTGTATTGTAAGGTGACTGAGAAGGTTTTATGATCCCTGCCTCAAGCAGTTCCTTTACCTGTTTATTTATTTCCTCCTTGTGGATTTGTGGAAATCTATATTGTCGAGTATTTATAGGTCGATCATCTGTTGTTGGTATTTGATGTCGCAATACATGCGTTGCTGTTAATTTTTCTCCGGGAATATGAAATCGATCTTGACTATTACTTATAAGTTTCATAACACTTTTCCTTTCTTCATTATTTAAATGTTCTAGTCGTAGCAATTTCGTAATCTCTGTAAGCCTATCTTTCTTAGGTTCTCCGGATGATATAAAGCATTCACGTGGAATAACATCATTAGTTGGTGCTTCTGATGTTAGCTGATGTTGTTTTGATTTACGTTTGCATCTGAAATTTTCCATTATTTCGTGGAATCGAGCTTGTGCGTCTGCCAAAGTTTTCGAAGACGGTTTATTTTTTCTGTTAATTTTATAAATTTTTTCCATATTAGGATTATATGACTTTACCCTTCTCATGAGTTCTCCAATAGTAACATGAGAGGTATTATTTTTATTAACATCTGCACTTTTTATGGGTATTCCAACCCTTGGAAATATTATTTTTTCCACATGATTTAAGGAGCTCTCATCTTTCGGCTCTCTTAAACAAAATTCTGTCGTATTACGTAGTAAGGTTTGGTTACTTCCCTCTTCGTAATCGACCGGAGTAGAATATACTAGAGGAGTCTGGAAACTTGCCTCTGCAATTCTAGGATTGTTTAAATCTTCTGGAGAGGTTTGGTAACTTCCCCCTCCAGAGATTTTGGAATTATTTAATATTTCAGGAGAGGTAACTTCCCCCTCCAGGATTTTTGGAATTTGATAATTCAGGAGAGGTTTGGTAACTTCCCCCTCCAGGATTTTTGGAATTTAATAATTCAGGAGAGGTTTGGTAACTTCCCCCTCCAGGATTTTTGGAATCTAGCATTTCGGGGGAGATTTGGAAACCTTCCTCCTGAATATCTAGATTGAGAGTTTTACTTGATTTCTTATTTCCTTTCGTATTTTCATTCTTATTTATAATCCCGTCTTCATTATTCAAGCTTGCACAATTATTCTTATTATTGATGTCATCTTTTGTTTCTTTTTTATTTGTCCCGTCAATTGTTTTACAATGAACTTGATTATCCTCTAAGTGTCGAGGATTAATTTGTGTAATCGCAATTTTTTCTTGGTTATTATGCGTCTCCATATTTGACTCAGGATTGTCAAATAATTCATTTAATGGTTTAAGACGCAGGGTTGGTACTTGAACTTCCACTTCTTCGTCCAAAGTACTTATAACCTTTATAAGATATGCCTTTTCGGAATTGTTTTCCACTATGGTATTTTCTAGGTAAATTCCGTGGGCTATTTTTAATTTTGGTAGATATCCTATCTTTATTTCTGGATTTTCCACTCTTATATAAAATAGAGATTCTGATCGCGGAAAAGCTGTAATAGTTTCCGGTGAGAGGAAAGGTATACTAATTCCTGATACGTTTAAGTGTCCCGTCGCATAATCTATGTTTGAAGAAGTTTGCTGAAAAAAGTCGTTGTCTAATAAACCGGCTTGTGGAATCGGTAAATCGTCCGATACTACGTTAAAAATCACTGGTTTTTCAAAAAGTGGTAAAACAACCTCTCCGAGCGTATAAACTGGGTATTCATTTATACCGCTTAATTGCAAAAGTTTATTGTGACTGACGGTATTGTTATTTGACAAAAATTTTTCTTTAATTAAATTTAGGCCGGAACCGGTATCCAGCATGAGGGTAACGTGTGAAATCGGGTTACCGAAGTCTACCTGAATGGTCGGCACGCGACGGTGTTTATCGAGATTTACGGTTACGGGTCGTATCTCTATTGTTTTTTTGTCTATTGAGTCTTCTGAGATGCCGATGGGTGTGAGATCCGTTCGGACCCCTGCTGTACACCCGACTTCGAGGGGCCATTGGAGTTTCCCTGATTAATAATTGCTTGCCTGCGATTATTGCTCGCAGTTCTCAATTCACAGTTTTCAAGGAGATGCCCTTCTCCCTTACAATAACGACAAAATAATGGATTTTTGGCTGTTATATTTGACTCTATCCTAGCTTGGCAATTTCTAGCAATGTGTCCGAAATTATTACAAATTTGGCAAACGATTTTTGGTTTGTTTTCTGTATTACGTTGTTTATTCTGTTTCTTCCAGCAATTATTAGCTGAATGGCCTGGTTTATCACACCATTGACAAATTATTGAAACCTTATTCTGATTGTTAATGTTCTGATTATTATTTGCTCTGCATGTTTTAGCGTTATGCCCGGATTTAGAGCATAACTGGCAAATAAGATGAGTTTCTTGTACTATATTAACAGGGCGTCGGACCTGAGGATCGCGGAGGTAACATTTATTAGCGCTATGTCCACGTTTTTTGCAAATTTGACATATTAAAATCTCAGCTCCTAAGGCGGTTTTATTATGTAACTGTTGGGGAGGTCGAGTCAATTTTCTACAATTAGAGGCTACGTGTCCCTCTTTAAAACAAATCTGACAGGTTTCGTGAGATCGGGTAGCGATTGAGGATTTATTTGATATAATACCCGGTCCCTGTCGTAGATCCGTCATTTCGTGCAGCTCTCTTTCTATTCTCAACGCGTCGGCTACGGTGGCTTGGACATCCAAATTTCTTGTTACTCTTTGTTCGATTTCTGGTTTTACCCCTCTAATGAAACATTTACACATGTCCCTTTCTAAAGAGGCTTTAATATTTTGACCGGGAAGGGCATGTCCTGAATTTTTATGTGCTTCTAATATCTGTTTTCCCAACAGTTTGACCCGATTCGCGTAAGTTACTACATCTTCCTCTGTTTTTTGATAAATACAATCTAACTCTCCTTGTAACTGATAAATATTTTTAGCAGCGCCATAGACTTGTTCTAAATATTTTGTTAACAAAGCTACCGTATCAAAATCTTGATCTTGTATGGTACGGCGAGCTTCGCCTACAATTCGGGTCCTGATTATTTTAGTGAATTGAGATTCTGCCTCATTGGGCAGCATGGCCTTCGCTTCTTCGCATCCCTCGAAAAAATATGTTAACGGAATATTTTTTCCGTCAAAAAAGGGAACGGCCTCTACCGCGTATTTTAATGTCGCGAAAGGGTTAGCGTGCGCCATTGTTCCCGCGATGCTTATAAAAGAATTATACTGATCTTGCCGTGCAGGTAGTATTGTTTTATTCGAGGGATCGTCGGAAACATGACACTGATCTTGCAGTGCAAGTAGTATTGTTTTATCCCAGGAATCGTCAGAAACGTGAAGGGTGAAATCGGACGCGTCGGTTATATTTAATTTGTCCTCCGCAGTCTCGCCAACGTTTGGGGTGAAAAGTTGTCTAGGTGCTAATTTAATGTTAGGAAAGGAAGTGGATGTATATGGTGTAAAGCTGGGTTTAATTTTGTCTTGATTCTCTAGGGCTTGCTTATAAAGATCTTTAACTTCAGCTTTGTCGGATTTAGACGTCGTACTCATCACCATTCCCGAAAAATCATACTTTAATCCCGGAGAGGCCCCCAATTTTTAAGTTTTGTTACGTCCAACCCCAGGATTTGAATGAGAAAAAACTGGGAAGCGAAGGAAAGGCTAACCAGAGGGGTAGGGGTAAGGAAGGACGCAACCAGATACTTACTCTGTTGCTCGCAGGTACACGCTCTAAGGCGCGTGGGGCGAGCCGAACGCACTTTTATGACTCAGGAAGGGTCAAGGTCCGTAGGAACCCTAAAACGCCTTCTGTGAGCGGTGCGATCGTCGGTCCTCTTTCGAGTCAGGGAATTCAATCCCTTTAACTCAGGATCGGACCACGTGCGATTCCGAGAGGGGGATGGTACTGAGAGTGAGGTCTTAATTTAATGAATGAATGGAGATGTCTTTAACATAAGTATTTGAATTTATTTGACATAAAAAAAGCTGTTATCTGGTATAAAAGAAATAATTACAAGCTAGGCGTAGTGTGAGATGTGTATATATATATATATATATATATATATATATACGCTGATTTATCGGCGGGCTCGGAGTAATTCCTTTTTCTATATTACTTCTGAGTTAACTGATTTATCGGCGGGCTCGGAGTAATTTCTTTTTCTATATTACTCCTGAGTTAGCTGATTTATCGGCGGACTCGGAGTAATCTCTTTTCTATTCACTGCTGGGAACTTCAGCAGATTCTCTCTCTTTAATTCCAATCCTCCAAAATCGAGTCGATTTCCCGCGGTTAACGGTTTTTAACAATTAACAAGCTATTAACTTGTAGTGGAATCGCGCGCGCCCCCCCCCCCCTAAGAAATCTCGAAGGGCCGTAAAACACGAGCGTGATCGTCAAAAGCAGCAAGAGCGAAGGAGATTAGAAAAGGAACAAACTAAACCCAGTCCTTCGCGTGTCGCCAGTCCACCGCCTCCACCAACCTTTTCGGAGGAACCCTGTTCCTCTCAGCAGAGTCGCCCCGTCGTGGCACCTCGCCCTATTATTCTACCATCACGGCCTTTCCACGCACCTTCTCGCAATGTTTGTCGGGTGGCCCCATTCCGCGTGGTCCCCGTCAACCCTGATCCCGCCCCCCTGCTCGAACTCTCGTATTCCCCGGTTCCATCCCCGACCCTGTCGACCGCCTCGACCGTTGAGCTTCTCGAGGAAGAGGTCAATCTCGAAATAGTCACCTTAGATTAGTAATTATTTTCCATGCACCAATTCTTGTATCCCCGTTTTTACTTCGCAAACATCTCTTTATATTTTATTTTTAATTGCGACTTAATTTAATTTCAAATCCATATAATGTACAATAACAGTTTACATAAAGTCTCTTTTGTTTTAATATATATATATATATATATATATATATATATATATATATATATATATATATATGTCGTAGTCTTTTCGTTATATTCGTCATTTCATGAAATACCTAGGCACTTCCAGAAACGTCGACGTTTGGTGAAACGTATTCAAATTACTTAACGTGCCTAGGTAGTTCATGAAATGACCACTCGGCGCCGGCGCTTCGTGATAAATACTCAAGTACGTCATCTGACTAATTTCACACTCCGATGTTTCATGTAATGCCTGGCATATCGTAACACGCCCTAGAGTCATATACTTATACTACAAAAACAGGTTATTAATGAACAGACTTGATACACTTTAACGTGGATAATATTTAATAGAATTTCTTGCCATTAATAAATTTTATAAGAATTTTTTAAATAATATTAAATTACATTTATAATAATAAATCGTCAATTTTTTAGATTAGCTAGATTTGAAAATTATTTATTAGCACATGGTCCACTTTTATGGCACCGTGAGTTGCATTGAAGCTTGGACTTAAAGCACAAACACCGGTTCGTTTGACATTAAGTCTTCGATGGCTGACACGAACATTTAACAAAACCTTGTCCTTTAAATAAAGATTGTGCAGCAACTGCTTCTCGGAGTGATATAAATGTATTTGAGTTGACCTGCTCAATTTTGAGAAAATTTGATGATGCACAATCTTTATTTAAAGGACAAGGTTTTGTTAAATGTTCGTGTCAGCCATCGAAGACTCAATGTCAAACAAACCGGTGTTTGTGCTTTAAGTCCAAGCTTCAATGCAACTCACGGTGCCATAAAAGTGGACCATGTGCTAATAAATAATTTTCAAATCTAGCTAATCTAAAAAATTGACGATTTATTATTATAAATGTAATTTAATATTATTTAAAAAATTCTTATAAAATTTATTAATGGCAAGAAATTCTATTAAATATTATCCACGTTAAAGTGTATCAAGTCTGTTCATTAATAACCTGTTTTTGTAGTATAAGTAAGGTAAATGTCCCTATGGCCGACCATGTTCCCTCTACCGACCACTTTGACGTGAAACGTTATTTACGAGGCTGCCGATTCATCAACACGTTGATTAGTGGAGTGAAAAAATTCTGCAATTCGTGCAGTACAAAAGGATTATAACGTGCAGAGTAAATACAATAATTAGATATATTTTTTTCGCATTTCTTACCGCACGTCACCATCCACGCGTATTCTTAAGAGTGAGGTTAAGAATTGTCGGTTGCCTAAATAGTCCGTATTTCGTTCAAAATCCTTTTGTACGGAATAATTCGAGCGCTAAATGGTTCGTTACAGTTTGATTGCCATATTCAGAAAAAAAAATTAGTCAAAAACTGTCATTTTTTTATTTATTCGATGGTCGAGGTTAGACACAGCAAAACGCCTGCATGTCCCCAGTACCGTACACGTAAACATCAGTATATTGTCGAACACTAAAATATCTGTAAAAAATACAAATTTTGTTGTTCGATCATAAATGCTGTAGAGTTTATGATCGAAGTCTGCGTACATGACAATAATTTATTCCTTGCTACGCAGATTACATTACGCAGAAATATCTATAGATTTTTGTGACTGGCGGTAAAGAAATGAGAAAAAATTTTATAATAATATAAATGGGAGCAATAATTACAACAATAATAATAGTATCATAATAATAGTATTAATGATTACTTATTCATCTATGAATTCTCTTTATCGTTCAAGTCAGTGATAATCTCTTTGATATTGATTGTGTGATATCATCAAATTAAAATAAAATACCTATTTTCATGATTTATGTGTATTTTTTATGTTTATCATTGATTTATGTTCATTTTTATGTTTATTTTTCGTTTAAAACCTCCACCTCGTATGCTCTGAAAAAAGGTGGTCGGTGATGGGGGCATGCCTGGTCGGAATTGGGAACAGCTGGTCGGTAGAGGGGGCACGCACTAGTGCGCCTTTATTCTTCTCTACTTAGAAAAATACTTGACGGAATGGATTGAGTCTACGATTTTTGGAAAGTGCATGGATGAAGCTATCCACCAGTATGAAACTCTTTATCGAATTTATTTTCGTCACGCTTGACAATGCCATTCTTTTGTTGGGTCGGCCTTATAGGTGTCGGCCATAGGGACATTTACCTTATATGACTCTAGGGCGTGTTACGATATGCCAGGCATTACATGAAACATCGGAGTGTGAAATTAGTCAGATGACGTACTTGAGTATTTATCACGAAGCGCCGGCGCCGAGTGGTCATTTCATGAACTACCTAGGCACGTTAAGTAATTTGAATACGTTTCACCAAACGTCGACGTTTCTGGAAGTGCCTAGGTATTTCATGAAATGACGAATATAACGAAAAGACTACGACATATATATATATATATATATATATATATATATATATATATATATATATATATATACAGGGTGTACCGTAAAGACCGGATCAACGCTTAAGGATAGGTTCTTGAGATCATTCTAAGACGAAAATCCTAATACTAAAATGTCGAGGCTATAATAGTTTTTGAATTATAAGCATTTACAGTTAGCGAATCAAACCGCCTAAAGTTGGCGCGCTTAAGGCCTATCTACATAAGACGCAGAACGCGAGTCGCAAGTCGCAGGTCGCAAGAAATAAACGCAGGTCGCAAGATTTTTGCGTCCACGTAGTCTACATAGATACGCAGCGAGTTTTCCTGAAGTAATAAAAAAATAGAGTATTATAATATTAGATACGTTTTTGGGTATGTTGTGTGAGCAATATATAAAATATAGATAATATAGATATTTAGATATATAATATAGAACATATCCCGCGTTACTTTTATATCTGGTCTCTCCTAATATCATAACCTCTCTTTCAGAAGCAACAATTGTTTTTAAGAATTTTAAGCAAAGAAAGATGAGTACAAGGAGACGTAAATTACTATTATTACTGTGTGCAAGTTTAAGTAAACTGTCTGCCGAATTATTACGATTTGGTACATTGAATCGTTCGAGGAGAAGATGGTGGGTTCGACCTATAAATCGTCCACGTGATGATTTGGGTCATTTTCGTAATCTCTTTTCCTATATGCAAGAGGAAGATCACGAAGAATTCTTCGAATTTACGAGAATGGTGCCAAGTCAATTTAATAAGTTGTGTGATCTTGTGCGTCCTCTCCTTACGAAAAGATCTAATCGTCCCAGCCTGCCAGTTGAATTACGTGTGGCCATTACTTTATCGTAAGTGTTGTATTGTGTTCCTTATTACTGATTACGTGCAAGAGAAAAAGAGGGAAGTATCCTGATAAAGACTAAATTGCACGAAGACTAAATTCTTATTTTATTTGACAGATATCTTGCTCATGGTTCTAGCTTGCGAACTCAAGCATGGGATTTTCGTATTGGACGTTCAACCATTTATAAAATAATTCCTGAAGTTTGTGATGCTATTTGGCAAGCTCTTCAGCCAACTTATTTACCAGCACTGAGAAAAAATGAATGGGAACGTATAGCTAAGGAATACGAAGAGGAATGGCAGTTTCCAAATTTACTTGGTGCTGTTGACGGCAAACATATTCGGATTAAAGCACCCATCAACTCCGGATCCTTATATTTTAATTATAAGAAATACTTCAGCATAGTCCTTCTCGCTGCTTGTGATGCCAAATATCGTTTCACGTGGGTAGATATTGGACAATATGGTGAGAAAATAATAAAATATTAACATAGTTAACCTTTTTTATATTTACTATTTTTTATTATATTTACTATATTTTTATATTTACTATAATTTTTTATATTTATGTTAAGGTTCACTTAGTGATGGAAGTGTATGAAATAACTCAGATTTTGCCAAAGCTTTGGAAGAAGGATTGGTTGATATACCTCTTCCAAAAAATTTGCCAAGTACAGATATTACAACACATTATGCTTTTGTGGGCGATGAGGCGTTTCCTCTAAAGTTATATATGTTACGCCCATATGCAAGAGACAGACTAACAGATGCACAACGTATTTTTAACTATCGTCTGAGTCGTGCAAGACGAGTAATTGAAAATTCATTTGGAATTTTAACAGCAAGATGGCAAATTCTTTTGAATACTATATGTGTAAATCCTGAAAATGCTATTGCTATTACCAAAGCTTTAGTATGTTTACATAATTTTATCATGATCACAGACGAAGAAATGAGTATGCCTAATGCGCGATTATATTGTCCTCCTAATTTTGTGGATAGCATGGATGAAGAAAATGGAGAGTGGCGTAACATAAGAAGAGATCATGGTGCTCTTGCCGATATAACGCGTTTGGGAAGCAATAATGCATCACGAAGAGCAACAGAACAACGTAATATTTTAAAAGACTACTTCCTCTCACCTATTGGAGAAGCACAGGCACCATGGCAGTATAATTATGCTTTTAGAGGAATAAATATTAATTTGCCAGAGTAATATAAATCTTATGAAGGTAAAGAGTAATATAAATCTCATAAAGAAATGTGTTTTTGAAAAAATAAATACAATTTTTTATCAATGTCAATTACCTTACCTGTTCAATTATACCCTTTATTCAAGAACATAATTTGTTGGGAAATTAAAATTACAAAATTGGAATTAAAACTCAACATTATTTAACAGCTGATATTTTTCAACATTTATTGCACATTTATAGCGTCATCCATTACATATTAAAGAAAAATATTGTCTACTTTTTTTAACATAAAATAAACCACTTACAAATGACGTATTTATTCACAGATTAAGCATTTCATTCGTAGAGTAAAGTTGGAAGTTGAACTATCTCGCTCTATCTTAAACTGCCAACATCTGCAGGCTTTAGCTCCCTGCTATAGCAGAAGTATGGAAATGCTTGGTCTATGTATATACGTCATTGATACTTACATATTAAACTTAAAATAATATTTAACTTAAAAATCTTGAACTTTATTATAATATATTATATGGAGACTTGAAAAACGACTTGAAACAACACATAACGTGAACACATTGAATTGTAATATGTTATTTGTCCTTAAAAGAACTCTTATATATGCCATTTAAATAAATGAATGTCACTGTAGATATCCAACAGTGATAACAAAAAAATCTGTGACACTGGCATAAAATATGAGCAGCGTTACGTGCAAAGTGTAACAATAACTCTCTGTGAAGTTTAAGCGGGGACGTTACTAGGCAGTACGCAGTACACGCTCCAGCGTAGGGCGCAAAATTTGAGGGGCGCAAAATTTGGAGAGGTTTTTACCGGCTTGATGACAGAGATGCCAATGGTGCTGTTTTGCCCGCTGCCTGCGCGCCTGGTGGGGGACACGCACACAGCTGCGGAGCCGTGTACGTGTGCTCGGCGGCGGCTCGGCCAGCTTCGGGCGAGTAGAAGAGCGCAGACATACTCGCCCGAAACTGGCCGAGCCGCCGCCGAGCACACGTACACGGCTCCGCAGCTGTGTGCGTGTCCCCCACCAGGCGCGCAGGCAGCGAGCAAAACAGTCTACGGCGGTCGGCGACTACGGCCAGCCGCCGCCGTAGCCGTAGCGCTGACCGCTGACTGGCGTATACGCTCTTCTTTTGTTGAGTATCCCCCTCCATTTCTTTTCGACGGAGTCGCGACTCGCGACGCTGCGTCTCATTCCTCGTATTATTGTAAACACATGCGCGGCCTAGTCTATGGAGAGCGAACCCGACCCATCTGTACTGGAGACATTATATAGTACTTGAGAGTTGCCTATAGCTATATGCCACACTAGAGTGGCGAAACACGCAGACTACCACTATTTCCTTTTTCCTCATAAATATTTAAATATAATATAAAATATATAAATTATAGAAAGATGAGTAATAAAAAACCTTCTGGTTTTCAATTTCGCCAAGAAAGGAAGAGAAAAGAAGAAGAAAGTAAAAAATTATCGGGCTCATTATCTAAATTTTTAAAAACTACACCAAATTCTTCTGTATCTTCAACTTCATTGCCAGCGGTAGCAAGCACATCCTCTTGCGCTTCCTCTTTGATATCTATTTCTTCGGATCCGACATTAACGTCGATCACAGAAGTTTCATTTCCTAAATCCTTGCCAAATTCACCTTCTGCTTTAATTGATACCAATATTGATATCAATATCAACGTTGACAATATTTTTCGATTAGTTCAGATTGAACAATTTGAAGACCCAGGTCTCTGGCCTGATATAATTTCTGAAGATTTTCGGACTCAGATGATTGACCACGGTGTTCCCAAACAAATTATGGATTTTAAATTTCCATTAGACTTAAATAATAGATGTTTCTCAACAAGTTTATATACCCGTACAATGGCTAATGGTGAGAAGGTATCCAGAAATTGGTTGGTTTACTCAAAATCCAAAAATGCTGTTTTCTGTTTTCCTTGTTCCTTATATAAACGAAATGAAAATAAATTGTCAAGTTCTTCTGGTTATTCTGATTGGTCAAATATATATCGTGTCACTAAAGATCATGAGCAAACTAAGAAACATCTCGAAGCTTTTAAATCTTGGCAACTTTTCGCTAATCGAATGATTTCTCAGCACACTATAGACTTTCAGAATAAAAAAATTTTAAGTATTGAAGAAACACATTGGAGAAATGTCTTTAAACGAATAATTTTAATTGTTAAATATCTTGCTCAACAAAATTTAGCTTTTCGAGGTAAATCCAATACTTTATATACCCCAAATAATGGCAATTTCTTGCAACTTGTACAGATGATAGCCGAATTTGACTCAATCATGGCTGAACACTTGCGTCGATTTGTCAAACAAGAAAGTTGGACACCATTATTTAAGTAATATTATTCAAAATGAGCTACTTTCAACTATATCTAAATTAATTTTCGATTCAATAATTTCTTCAGTCAATTCAAATAAGTATTTTGCAATCATTGTAGATGCAACACCAGATATTTCCCATCAGGAGCAATTAACAATAGTGGTGCGTTTTGTTTCATATAAAAATAATCAATTTAAAATTTGCGAACACTTTCTTGGCTTTATTAAAGAAAATAATAAAACAGGAGCAGCCATTGCAAATACTATTTTAAATTTTCTATCAACAAATAATTTAGATGTACAAAATCTGAGAGGTCAAGGTTACGATAATGGTTCCAATATGAAAGGAAAAAACAATGGAGTGCAACAACATATTTTAAATAAAAATCCTTTAGCTTTTTTCGTTCCTTGCGCATGCCACTCCTTAAATTTAATAGTAAATGATGCTGCTGATGCATCATTAGAATCATTTTCGTTTTTTTCTCTTATACAAGAAATTTTTAACTTTTTTTCTCGATCTCCAAATCGATGGGACATTTTAAAAAAACATTTGAACAATTCAGACTACGGTTTAACACCAAAAAATGTATCAGCTACACGATGGTCATCGCGTCTAAATGCAGTAAAAGCTTTACGATATAATTTGCCAAACATTTACGATAGTTTGCTAGAGATTTTTGAAAGTGCAAATGATAATATTGTGAAGAATACAGCTCATAGTATTGCTGAAAAAATTGCAACTCATAAGTTTATATTGTCTATGCTCTGCTGGTATGATATTTTGCAAAGAATCAATATTATTTCAAAATTTTTGCAGTCACATCAAATCAACATACCACAATGTATAAATTTAATTGAAAATGTAACTGCTTTTTTAAAAGAGTATCGTGAAAATGGTTTTACAGACATTGAAATAAATGCCAAAGATATAGCAGCTGAAATGAATATTTCTCCAGAATTTCCACTTGTATCGCAATTTCGCTTAAGAAAAAGAAAACGATTTGACAATGAACGTCCAGATGAACCAATTGTAGATGCCAGACAAAAATTTAAAGTTGAGTTTTTTAATTATATTATTGACGTGGCCTTAAATTCTTTAAAAGAACGATTTGATCAGCTTGTATGTCATAATGACACTTTCAAATTTCTATATAATATAAAAGATTCTGATGTTACTTTAGATCAGTGCAAAACTTTGGAATCAAAACTGTATAACAAAAACACAAATTCTTCTGACATAAATGCTATTGAACTGTTTGACGAGATAAATCTGTATAAAACAACATTTTCAGATATACAACAAAGCAGTTTGCAATCTCCACTTGATGTTTTAAATAAATTGGCTGAAAATGGCTTTCTGGAAATATTCCCTAATTTAACAATAGCATTTCGAATATTATTAACTATCCCGGTATCTGTGGCAACCGGTGAGGCAACGTTTTCAAAATTAAAATTAATCAAAAATTATCTTCGGAGTACAATGACGCAAACGCGATTATCTGATTTAGCACTTTTATCAATTGAAAGTGAACTGGCTAATAATCTTGATTACAAAGATGTTATAGAAATATTTGCGAAAGCTAAAGCCAGAAAACATAATTTTTAATATCTTTTTATTTTTTCTTTTTAATTTCTATTATTTTGTTCATTTTCTTTTTCTCATTATTTTACAAATTGTATGTATTACTTAAAAATATGATATAAAATAATATCTTAATAATATTAAAACGATATAATAATATTAAATATAAGAATAAAATAAAAATATATATAAAAATTAAAAAATAAAAAAAATGCAAAAAAAAATAAAAAACAAAAAAAACCAAAAAAAAACGGAACCATTATCCTGCTACGTCCTCGTCGTGGTTCTGGGTAATGCTAAAAGCAGGAATTTTTAGTTTTTTTTATTTGTTTTCGCAGCTTTCAGCCCCGGATACACACGGCCGTACGTTCCCAATTCAAGCAACGCGATTGGTCGAAACTTTACTGTTACTGTTACAAAAAAGTGTGTGTCCGGGCCCTTATACTGGGGCGCGCGATGATTCTTAGCATAGGGGCGCCTAAGTCAGTCGTAACGGCACCGAGTTTAAGTGATAATAACGCGTTAAAATATGTATGTGCTATGTAAGATACTGTTGTATAAAAAAAACTGTTGTTAAATAAATGTTTTTAAATCGTGTAAATCTCTTTCAAGGTATTCAGTCTCTCTACTACTCGGAAGGGGAGTAGACGACTAGTATAACCGTGGCGTACGCCTGGCGATACGAGAGGAGACAGAGAGTTCACAAGTGCGTCCTTCCTGGTTATCCCGGATAAAATTACGCGTCCCAGAGACAGGCGAAGTAAGTTTCGATGCACGGAAGCAAAAAGAATCTACCCGAGGAAAAAAGGGAACCATCACTTCGGCCGTGAAAAGATAGCCGATGAAGAGCGGGAGAAAGGTTGAAGAGAGAAATTGTTAACTTCTGCCACCTCTACCATCCGATCCAGAAATTCTTTCTCTTCTGCTTTCTCGTTCTCTCTCTCTCTCTCTCTCTCTCTCTCTCTCTCTCTCTCTCTCTCTCTCTAAACAACTCGGAATTTATTGAGAAATAAAAAACTTTGCTCAAAGTACTTTGTGTCGATGCAACTTTTAGAAAAGTTACATAAGTTATAATTAATTCAATACGGTCAATATTTTCAATTACTCGAAGTGCTAACAATGTGATTAAAGCATTAGAAAGAGTTAAATACTTATCTCTACTACTCGAGTAATTAAAAATATTGACCGTATTGAATTAATTATAACTTATGTAACTTTTCTAAAAGTTGCATCGACACAAAGTACTTTGAGCAAAGTTTTTTATTGCTTAACGTATCTATATCGAATAAAATTAGTTTGTATCATCAGTTTCAGTTATTAATGGTCGTTTGCCTTGTCGATATATATCACTAATGCGCAGTACGTCTATCATAAATGGTAATTTAGAATCTGCAGGAATAAATTGTAGTGCAACTTTGAATGTGTCCATGTCAGTTCCTTTCTCTTTGTCTTGACATAGCTCTGACATACAATTATTGGCTATGTTCGTAAAGGTGTTAATATTATTTGTTATTGAGTCCAATGACTTATTCTTTTTCTTTTTTCGCATGATATCGCTGGGAGGTACCTTGTTCTCACGTTTTAATGTCACCTTTTTCCTTATATATGACAGTGAACTAGAATCATATCCACTATTACTTGTCACTAGAATTATAAAGAAAAGAAAGACAAATTTAATAATTATTTGAAATGTATAACTTGAATTAGAATAAATGTTTCAACAATCTTTATACTTATATTCATTAGTAGGGGAGACCGGGGCTAGACCGCTAACGGGGTAAATCCGCAAAATCAAATATCTCGGAACCTGTATATTGTGCGAACTCGCTATTAATATTGTAAACGCTGCTTATGGTACCCATGTGACCAACGGAGTTTCGGCAGGTTACTTGCCGTGTTATGATTTTTACGAGGGCAAACGTGTTTTCGGAAGGTGAAAGTGAAATTTTCTGCGCGTGGAAATTTTGTAATATCCTGAATATTATTGTATCACCGAATCTCAAAGTAAGTGATTATAAAGAGTAATGCATGCTGAACACGAATCCTGAGTCTTTTTTTTCATTATCGTTAATGTCTAATATTTCGTGGGCGATCAAACCTGAAACTTATGTTTGGGGCTTATCCGCTAGTGAGCACCCGGGGCTGGTCCGCTAGTCTCGTCACTGTGGCGCGCCGGGCGCACGACTTCAGCTCACGGCGATTTCAGGTTAGGTTTCCCTTGAGCGGCGTGATTCTGTCTTCCCTTGCACGTAGTCAGTTCTATAGGAGGGAAATGATACGCACGTATCGTCGCAAAACGACTCCCGTCGACAAGGAGCAACTCAAGAAGGCAGTTCTTGCGGTGAGAAGAGATAAAATGAGCGTTTCCGCAGCCGCAAAACAATTCGATGTCCGGATATCCACGTTGAACGACTGGTTGAAGAAGAACAACGATGAGATAAAAACTTGGATGACGTGGTCGTACTACATAAAGGACATGTCCCGGTGAGTACTTAACGATTATTAATTTTTAAAAGCATGCACTCTGCTCAGCAAAGTTTATATTCATGCAACGTCTTAATTTCAAATGTAGGTTATGGACTCTGAAACTGAAAAGACTTTTGTGGAATACTTAGTACATTGCAACGATATGTACTTTGGGCTATCTGCGAAGGAAACCCGTGGTTTAGCCTTTGATTTAGCCAAAAAAATGAATCTGAAGGTACCGGCATCGTGGGAAGCCGCTCGCCGGTGAAGATTGGCTAAGCAGCTTTCTCAAACGACATCCAATGTTATCCATACGCAAACCAGAAGCGACAAGTTTAGCACGTGCCACCAGTTTCAATCGAACAAATGTAGAAAGGTTCTTTGCGCTGCTAAGATCTGTAATGGATAAACATCATTTCCAGGTATGTTAACTGATGAATAAATGTTGCTAGTTTTGGTCGAAAATAACGTTTTTCATCATTTCCAGCCTCACTGCATATGGAATATGGATGAGACGGGAATTACAACCGTTCAGACACCGAATAGAGTCATCGGACGTCGAGGAGTGAAACAAGTCGGGCGAGTGACTTCTGCGGAAAGAGGAACCCTCGTAACTTTGGCGATGGCGGTGTCAGCAACCGGGCATTCTTTACCTCCATTTTTATTTTTCCTCGTAAAAATTTCAAGGAACATTTCCTTAACGGCGGACCACCAGGCTGCACAGGTGTAGCGAATTCAAGTGGCTGGATGAATGCGGACCATTTTGTCCAGTTTCTACAGTTCTTCCAGTCCCATGTGCGTGCTTCCGTCGACGCCCCAATTTTACTGATACTCGACAATCACGAATCACATTTGTCCATCGCTGGTCTCGAATTTTGTAAAGCGAATGGAATCATTCTCCTATCATTACCGCCGCATTGCTCGCACAAAATGCAACCGCTGGATCGCACCGTCTTTGGCCCGTTAAAGAAAAGTGTACACACACAGTGTGATAGCTGGATGTCGTCGCATCCTGGTAGATCAATGACGATATACGATATCCCCGGAATCGTGGCTAAATCACTGCCAATTGCCATAACGTATCAAAATATTGTGTCCGGGTTTGAATGCACTGGAATTTCTCCACTCAACCCGGACATTTTCCAGGAATACGATTTTTTGCCGAGCAGTGTTACGGATAGAGAGATGCCTTCTACTTCCGCTCATCTCGAAGAAGTCAACCTCAACGCAGCCAACCCGGACACAGCCGACTCGGACACAACCAATTTGGAGACAATCGAACCCGATACAGCCGATCAGAACGAATTCGATCCCTTGGCTTCTTCCATGTCTCGTCCTGGTGATACACAGAACTTGAGCGCGATGCTTCAAAGTATTCGAGCACTTCCTAAAGCCGCTCCGAGGCAACAGACTCGTAAAGGACGAAAACGAAGAAAGAGCGCCGTTCTTACTGACTCGCCTGAAATGATGGAATTGGCGGCTGAGCAGGCGGAGTCCAAGCGGAAAAAAGAAGAAAAACCTGCTACGAGAAAGACGTCAAAATCTACACCTGCCACTGCGCCGAGAAAGAGAGGCCGGCCCAAAAAAAATGCCACACAAACAGAACCGCAGCCTTCGACGAGCAGTAAATCGAAATCAAGGAAGCAGCAGCGGTCGGATTCTGACGAAAACTTAGATAACACGTGCTGCGTGTGCTTAGAGAAGTTAACAACAAACAGAGCTTGTAGGAAACAGTGCATTGCGTGCGAGCGTAGGACACACAACACATGCGTGCGCTTGTCAGGATCTGTTTTTACGTGCCTAAATTGTTTTATGGAATAGGTAAAACAATAATGTTTTGCATAAAAATTTTAAATAAATTTTTATATTTTTCTCTTAAAAAACAATTATTAAAATGTATCCTATCATTTTTCAGGATTAGATGTACGTATATGTATTGAAAATGCAGTGTAACGGATTTACCCCGGGGGGGTAACGGTTCAACTCCGGCATTTTTGAGATTTCAATTTTTGCACCGTTGTCGTTTTTGCTCTATACCGGTTAAACAAAGCGACGTAGATAAAAATTTCCTGTATAAATTTTGTAGCTAAAGGTTCACTCTTTACAGTGGTATATCAATTTTAACTTAAATTATTTATTTTGTTATTAAAAATCGGCACCGAAAAAAAACTAGCGGTCTAGCCCCGGTCTCCCCTACTTTGTTCATTTGAAATAAAATAGATATATATATATATATAACCGAAAATTAAAAAACACTTTTTTGTTACCTGAAGACTCCGGTATTGAATCTTCGTTAATTATATCTCCTGCATCGATGATCACATCATATTTATCAGTTGAACATGTTTCTTCCACCATGTCTTCCACAATTATAGGAGACATTTCAGAGACATTAGTTGTCATTTCATCATTCTCATTGTTTGTCCCCACTTTTGTGATATATAATATTTTGTTCTCCTTTTCCTCATCACATTCAGATAAACTCTGCATATTAGAAGTTTTTGATAATATAATGTTTGAGCAAGTCCTAAAATAAAAAAATATTTTTACAAAATAACACAAACTTCAAATATAAATGAAATATATACTTTAAGGAAACAGAGAAAGACGAACTTACTTCTTGGCTCAATATGATCTACTAAAAAGAGCAGATCTGAATAATAATCCCATGTGGGTTTATACTGACAATGAGTTGTAGCACCAGCACCAGATTTAGGTTGCATATTGGCAATTTTCCTCCTTTCTTTACAAAAAATATCTCTCAGTGACTTAAATTTTCTTGCTGCTTCTTCTCCTAAATAAAAAAATATATAGAACAAATTATTGTTAACATTTAGATCAGATGATTAACAACTTAACCTATAATCTCACTAATATTTTTGAAGCTTTACATCTCTGAATAAAATAAGTTATTGTAATGAATATTTATTACGAAATTTTATAAATTCACTTACCAGAACAAGGAGGACGAAAAGTTTTTCCCAACTCTGTCCATGCCAAGTTTTTTTGTTCTTGGTTTTTGTACACTTTGGCACTTTTAGCGTACAAACCGGGATTTCTTTCTACTTTATAAATTAACTCTCGCGTTGCCGCGGAATCCCACTTATATGTCATTTTATTATCTCTTATTTTACAGAGAGATCACCTCGTCTCTCGTCTCGCCGAAACACTACGATGATGTGCATGAAAAACTGAGTTGCCGCGTTATAACACGATACGCTGATTGGCTGATTGCTTCGACGCAAGACGCGAAAGTTAAAATTCGCCCAACTTCTGTGCGTCTTGCGTCCCAGCGAGAAATGACCTATCGAATCGACGTCAAATTGACGTCGAAATCATCGATATTACATCCATATCGAAATAATGCTCGAAATTTGAAGCTTATTTCGATGTTTGTGCTTTATGACATTTTTTAAAAGAAGAGATTATTTGTGACATACATTCATCGCGCCAGACTGTAAACAGGCAAATTATGTATTTTTTGTTAAGACATCGATATTTCATCATTTCGATATCGATTTGAAGCTATTTTGATTTGCCTGTCAAATATATAATAACTTGCCATTATATAAAATACAATATAAATAAAAAATTATATTGTATTGGCAGACATGGATAATGTAAATATTTTATAATTTGAACATTATAATAATTGCATTACAATATTAATTTTTTTTAGGCTTCCATTTCTAGTTACTTTATAACTGTAAAAGTCACAACAAAATTCCTGTTTGTAATTTGACAATTTTGAAAATTAAAATATCATATAACAGGTACATTTTCAGTACTACATCCGCTCATTTATTAAATAAGAAGTTAAATTAAGCAACTAATTAATAAATTATTAATATTAATTATTAATACAATAAGGTATTTACATTTATCAAAATAAAAAATAAGTTCAATTATGAAATAAATATTAATAATTGGACTTATTAAAAATTAAATAATTTGTTCAGATATTGCGCTCGAATTCTTTTCGCGTTTACAACGCCCGATCGTTTCATATTAGATGGCGCGATGCGCGAGTTGCCACTCTCAAAGAGCCCCTGCCGGCCCCACCTCTTTCCTCACTCGTTAGGTGTCATGGCCGCACTTGCTTGCGTTTCTTCGAACGTGTCGAGTCTGTTACCTCTTTCTTAACGGATTGATCGTTGCGGCACGTGTTCTGGAGACCAACCGAGCGAGAGTCGGATCACCAGGGAGAGCTCACTGCCAGGAAAGGGAGAGCTGCGGCAGCTAGCGTCCGAGAGGGAGAGTCGAGGCGAGGAGTCCGGTTCAGCGAGCGGAGCCCTTAAGAGATTTTCATTGGGACGCCATATTTGTTACTTTCATTTGAGGATTCATATTTTTAGGGTTTATACCGTCATTTTTAAGGATTAACCATTAATTAAAGGTTAACTATCACTTGAAGGTTAACCATCATCCAAAGAAAAACCCTTAAAATTGGGTATAACCGCCAATTAAAGATTAACCTTCAAATGATGGTTAACCTTCAATTGGCGGTCCGAAATCACTCCCAACTTTAAGAGTTTTTCTGTGGTGTTTTTTTAGCGGTTTTTTTTAACACCGAAAGTTGAGTGCATTTTTCCATAAGGGTATATCAGTAATTATTATATGCTATTTATGAAATTTAACATAGCAAGTGTTTATGTTATATCTATTTCAACAGTTATTTAACTTATTGTTAGAGATGTTGATTTTGTACAGACATTTTATTCTCAAAGTCAAACATTTCAAAAATATAAACTCATAAAAGAGAGAAAATTAAATACACATCTGTTCTACTAATTCTAATATTAATTTGTTTACAATTTATGTCTTTTTTTACATTTTGCATACAAGACTATTTATATTTTGACGTACATATGATCAGTATATTAGGAACAAGTTATGGCGCAATTTACTTGGGATATAAAATAACCATTTACTTTTACTTTTAATAATTTATTTTTAATTTAAACAAATTGACTTTGTAAAAAAAATGCATTAATGACAAACTTCATTCAATGACAAACTTTCCTAAATCTTAATTACACTGAATCAATATATGTTAATTGCACTAAGTCAATCTGTCAAATCTGTTTTTTTGTGATAATAAATATACAATATGTGCAATATATATTCTCTATCTAGACTTAAATAATATATATTTGCGATTATAAATACATATATGTACAACTCTATCTAGCGACTTAAATAATATATGTTTTTGATAATAAATACATATATATGCAACTCTATCTAGACTTAAGTAATATATTTTTGTAATAATAAATGTGCATATATGTGCAATTCTACCTAGATAAATAAATTAATTGTAAAAATTATTTCTATTGTAAGTTTTGTGCTCTTCTAATAAAGATGTTGGGGAGAAATAAATAGATAATTTTTGATATATTTTCGATATACTATTAAACACATAAGTAGTGGAATGTGAATATATTTATTTATTTTAATGTATAATACAAGAAAAAGATCATGTTTTATGGTTTCTAATAATAGCTGCAGTGAGGAAATAGTAATCAATATCGAGTCGAAATCGATTTATTCTGAATTGAAAAGTCATCGAAAGTGATACCACATTTCCATCGAGATCGATGAATATTTCAATTACTTTTCGATATACGTTTTCGACGTCAATTTGATGTCGATTCAATGGGTCATTTCTCGCTGGGGTATTGAAGCCTGCAGCCGGAAATACGTCACGCTGCGTCTGTCTTGCGACCTGCGACCGGGCTGCGACTCGCGTTCTGCGTCTTATGTAGATAGGCCTTTAGGTGTGGTACAACGCGAAGTGCGAAAGGCGAAAGCTGACCGTCGCCCCTTTTGTTAATATCGATATACAGATTACATATGCGAAGATAAGATTGTATAGATATTTCTGCAAACGCATTGTGCAATAATACCATTTTATTTTTCTTAATATTGGAAATGCACATTTTTTATTTTTACGTGATACATAAAGCGTAAGCTACCAGATGACATTTCTTTCATAAATCTGCTATCAATTTTATATCCTACTGACAAAACTGTAGTTATCAAGCAGTAGATACGTAGTTGGCAAATAATATGATTTTAAAATTATTTAACAAAATAAACAGTTACTATTGCTAATATGAAAATAAATTTAATTCAAATACATTTCAAACGTTCGATTAAAATAATTCGGAGGAACTAGAAACAATTAATGAAATAATGAATAATAAATAAAAAAATTATTTATTAATTGTACAATTATTAATTAATAATTAATTAATAATTAATTAAAAATGTTTATTTTGTTGTATAATTGTAAAAATCATATTATTTGTTAACTACGTATCTACTGCTTGATAACTACAGTTTTGTCAGTAGGATATGAAATTGATAGCAGATTTATGAAAGAAATGTCATCTGGTAGCTTACGATTTATGTATTACGTAAAAATAAAAAATGTGCATTTCCAATATTAAGAAAAATAAAATGTTATTATTGCACAATGCGTTTGTAGAAATATCTATACAATCTTATCTTCGCATATGTAATCTGTATGTCGATATTAACAAAAGGAGCGACGGTCAGCTTTCGCCTTTCGCACTTCGCGTTGTACCACACCTAAGCGCGCCAACTTTAGGCGGTCTGATTCGCTAACTGTAAATGCTTATAATTCAAAAACTATTATAGCCTCGACATTTTAGTATTAGAATTTTCGTCTTAGAATGATCTCAAGAACCTATCCTTAAGCGTTGATCCGGTCTTTACGGTACACCCTGTATATATATCCGAAACAATATATATAATATATAGGGTGTCCTATTTTAACTTGGACAGCAAAATATCTCAAAAACTAAGCTTCATATACAAAAATGTTCCAGACCAAAGTTGTATGGTTTCAAGGCGTACATAAGATGGTGTCATTAGTTTCATTTTAAATAGTTGCTTGAAGGTCACGTAAAGGTCACCTTCAATTTTTTAAATAGAACCACCTACTTTTTATTACATATTCTTGTAGCTTATCTCGAGGGCTTTCCAAAACACTATAAGAAAGTATTTTTTCATTAAGAACTTTTGTTATTATAAGGCTTGAAAGTTCTAGTATTTTGACATAAAATACAAAATATCTTGTAAAACATCAAGTTTTCGGTAATGTTACCTTAATACTTTTATGCACAAAATAATGAGACGAATCAATTGATATGAAAAAAAGACATAGTTGCTTTTAAGAAAAAGTATGCAGATGCGTGTTGCAAATTACATACTTTTTCTTATATACATATATATATATATATTATATATATATATATATATATATATATATATATATATATAAATATATATATATTAAAACAAAAGAGACTTTATGTAAACTGTTATTGTACATTATATAGATTTAAAATTAAATTAAGTCGCAATTAAAAATAAAATATGAAGAGATGTTTGCGAGGTAAAAACGGGGAGACAAGAATTGGTGCATGGAAAATAGTTACTAATCTAAGGTGACTATTTCGAAATTGACCTCTTCCTCGAGAAGCTCAACGGTCGAGGCGGTCGACGGGGTTGGGGATGGAACCGGGGAATACGAGGGTTCGAGCAGGGGGGCGGGATCGGGGTTGACGAGGACCACGCGGAATGGGGCCACCCGACAAACAGGGCGAGAAGGTGCGGGGAAAGGCCGTGATGGTAGAATAATAGGGCAAGGTGCCACGACGGAGCGACTCTGCTGAGAGGAACAGGGTTCCTCCGAAAAGGTTGGTGGAGGCGGTGGACTGGCGACACGCGAAGGACCGGGTTTAGTTTGTTCCTTTTCTAATCTCCTTCGCTCTTGCTGCTTTTGACGATCACGCTCGTGTTTTACGGCCCTTCAAGATTTCTTAAGGGGGGGGGGGGCCGCGCGATTCCACTACAAGTTAATAGCTTGTTAATTGTTAAAAACCGTTAACCGCGGGAAATCGACTCGATTTTGGAGGATTGGAATTAAAGAGAGAGAATCTGCTGAGGTTCCCAGCAGTGAATAGAAAAAAGATTACTCCGAGTCCGCCGATAAATCAGCTAACTCAGGAGTAATATAGAAAAAGAAATTACTCCGAGCCCGCCGATAAATCAACTAACTCAGGAGTAATATAGAAAAAGAAATTACTCCGAGCCCGCCGATAAATCAGTTAACTCAGAAGTAATATAGGAATAGAGATTACTCCGAGCCCGCCAATAAATCAGCTAACTCAGAAGTAATATAGAAAAAGAAATTACTCCGAGCCTGCCGATAAATCAGCTAACTTAGAAGTAATATAGAAAAAGAGATTACTCCGAGCCCGCCGATAAATCAGCTAACTCAGAAGTAATACAGGAATAGAGATTACTCCGAGCCCGCCGATAAATCAGCTAACTCAGAAGTAATATAGAAAACGTGATTGGAGGGTTAGAGGGATTAATGTTTAAGGGTTATGGATTAATGTTTAACCGAGAGAACTTCTGGTCACACAAAAAATGGGGATAAATAAATGAAGTGTATATACGACTTACTACTTGACGCTGGTTGGATTGAGAGTAGGAATAGCCGGAACCGATGATCCTCGGGCCCTCAGCGAACACTCGTAATTTCAACGCGCACAACTCAACTTGGAAGTCTGACTGTAGGGTTCGAGGAGACCGAAGTCCACGAGATGAAAATGAAGAATGAGGGTGAGTGCTCCAATGTCGGGGTTCATATAGGAAAGTTAAAGAGATGGAAGGGATGAATTTCGCGTGGGATGTGTCAGGTTTTCATTTGGGGAACTCCGGGTTGGAGAGATGCTTCTAATTTTTTGTTTAAAGGATTTCTCGTTGGCGGGATGTTTTTACCCGAGAGGTTGATTCTTAAATTTTTACCTATTCTAGAAAGCCAGAGACGGTTGTCGATTTTTCCGACTGTTCATTGGCGAGTCTTCTCGTAAGGCCTTCCACTGTCTTATTGGGGGTGCAACCCATCGCTTCCTCCAGTGACTCACTTGTTTTTCGGTTATCGCTGGTTTCTCCTTTATTAGGGTTTCTTTTTTATCTCGCGGCCCTGTTTTTGTGTTGACGGACGATGCACACCTCTTAATCTTAAATGCAAGCAAAAAACCTCCGCCACGTATATTTACGGACACGTCTCAGGCTTTGTTTCCGCTTGTCGGAAACATCGTACGTGCATTTTGGAACCTCGCTTGATGCAATAAAGATCTTCATCAACCCATTAAGGCCCATTTGGCGCGTCGTGTCGCCAGGTTTACATTCTTTCAGTTTTAGGCCTGACAAGGCCGATGAAAATCCAGTCACGTATGCCTCGTCCGTCAGTAATTCGTCATCTGAAAGGTTGCATTTAAGCGCCTAGATAAACAGATACTTTACCTGTAAAAAAGGAAAAAGAATGTGCAAGGATCAAGGCTCACTCGTCGATCGACAACCGTCCGTGCTTAGTTTATCTTATCCTAATCTTAACGGCTATCCTGAGCGCAGAGAAATTTAAGCGGAAAAGGGAAATCGTGGAGTTCGCAAGACGTAACAAAGCCAACGTTTCGACCTACTTGGTCTTCTTCAGGGCAGAAGGTTATTACATTTAAAAATTAAGTCTATTGGAGCTCACATAAGAAACAATGTACAAAAACATTAAATTTCAATAGTCATCGTCGGCGACACGTAAACAAAGTTAAATCGACATCAAATTAACGCTATCATTAGGTGCGCAAAGCTCAGTTATCAATTACATCAAAACTCATAACGCCGAAAATCCATATCACTCTCCCTACAGCAGCAGTCCTCTGCAGGAATGAACTGCATCTTGCAGTGGTCCTTTGTAAAAATAAAATGCTTCTAGTATTGGTTGTACGTTGTCAGAGTTAATAAAGTCCGTCTATTTCTTGCTCGCGCGATCATGCTTAGTGACAACTGCGTTACAATTGAAAATAGTTAAATTCTTGTCTTATATTATTTAGACGCTAATGCACTTACATAAGTGATCACGCTAACAATTCCTGTGTTCTGTCAATCCTGTCTGCAGATACAATGTGTTTCGTACTGAGGATCTATTGCTACTGCGAGAGGGGAGCATAATCGATGGACGACATCGCACAGTCATTGTTTATGTTTAAATCTAGATAGTTCACTTAGAATGTCAAAGTAGGCCTTGTCCAATGATTCGGTATCTTTGTTCAAATTTATGCCATAGGTTTGTCCTTTAATATGGATCATCTCGGAAATGATTCTTTTGTGATAATTGCCCTCATAGTCTAAGATTCGTGTTTCGTCCCAGTTAAACGAATGATTGCGAGAGGTGATGTGTTCCGATACTACCGACTGCTTAGACGATTCTAAAGTGACATTGTATTTATGCTCCCTCAGTCTATTTAACTGTCTCTTGGTCTGCCCCACGTATGAAACATCACAATTATTACAGCATATTTTATAGACTACGTTATTGTTATTCAGTTGAGGATTCCTATCTTTTTGGACCCTGATTATATTGAACAAATAAGAAATTATTTGTAAGTGACAAATCATAAATGAGGAAAAACCACATCGGGGCATTTCGTGACACGAGCAACCGGGGCAGACTGACCCCGCAGAAATTGCTTCATTGATAGAAGAAAAAAAGGCAAAGCAACAAAAAAACGCTCCCAAAAACACCACGAATTCAAAGAAAGAACCAGTTCGCAGGGGCCGTGGACGCCCTCGAAAAGTTCCCCGTAATTGAATGTTACCTACTTTTTTCCTTATAATTTTTTATAGGTCAGCATATAATATGTAAACTCTAACAAATAAAGGATTTTTGGTAAATATGCATAAAAAGACCGCACTCGCCCATGACCTTGACTTTGACATATGTTGTCAAGGTCACCCTCCTGAGTGACCTTCAGAAGTTTTTAGCCGGCGGTCGTTATTCGTTAAAAAGTTATTAACAAAAAAAAATTCGAAAATATAGCAGCTATTTTGAAAGGTATAAACGACTAATATTGTAAGAAAGATATTCAAGGACAACTTACGAGTATGCTTACAAACAAAGCTTCACATGAGATTCACCTGTACGCAGCTCTTGGTATGTCACTCAGTATTATTACGCGTAGCCAGTGTGTCGTGTAGTCAGTGTGTCGTGTAGCCAGTGTGTTAAAATAGTAATATCTTCCAATTTTAATTGATATTATGGATATTACATATTCAATAGAACAAATGAATAATAACCCTTGGCTTGCGGTACAAGATGTCGTTGGAAATGCGAATACTTGGCCTAAATTTATTCGAAAAATGTTTTGGGATAAAAATTTCAAAGATCATAATCGAATGATCATAGTAAATTTTGCGTATTTAAACGCAATTTCTGAAGAATTTTTACATGACATTTTGACATTTACTTTAAAAGAAGCGTACACAAGTGAGCGAAAACGAAATGTCAAAGATAGGTTTCGTTATTTAAATCACGAGGTAATACTTTTATTTTTTGATTACTATATTAAATATGTATATTTATTAAATATTTTTCATAAATTTATAGGAATTTGGGCGAAATCGACGTAGTCGAGTTTACAGCTACAGTGTCTATTTCAAAGAAATGTTGGATTTAAATTTTGAACCGCGTAAAAATTATTAATAAAGTAATAATTATTATAATATATGTATGCTATTATTTCGTCCTGTAATTTCTTTTTTTGGTAAAGCAGCGATTTCTCGTGAAATAAAGTATTCTCTGCTTTAACAAAGACTTCAATTTATCAACAATTTACTGCTTTAAATGTTGTGTTGGTAAAGCAGCGACTTTCTCGCGAAATGAAGTATTCTCTGCTTTAAAAAAAAAACGTAATATTAGTCGTTTATGCCTCTCAATACTCAAAATAGCTGCTATATTTTCAACCTTTTTTTTGTTTCTAACTTTTTAATGAACAATGACCGCCGGCTAAAACCTTCTGAAGATCACTCAGGAGGGTGACCTTGACAACATATGTCAAGGTCAAGGTCATGGGCGAGTGCGGTCTTTTTATGCATATTTACCGGATTTTTTAAAATATAAAGTAGATAA
The DNA here is from genome assembly GCA_030770225.1 of Temnothorax unifasciatus. Lineage (NCBI taxonomy): Eukaryota > Metazoa > Arthropoda > Insecta > Hymenoptera > Formicidae > Temnothorax > Temnothorax unifasciatus. The sequence goes on along the minus strand of JASTWK010000690.1, from coordinate 39,260 downwards.
AAATTACAAAAACGAAAGAAATCCATATAGTTTGTTCAACCAGAGAAAGTGTCACGAATTACCCCGTGGCTTCTCACGAATTACCCCGGCCCCGCGGCAATTCGTGACACATGACATAGCGATACATTTCTTAATATATTTCAAGACTCGTGAGAGATAAATCTTCTTTTTTTTTTCTTTTAAACTAGAAGGATGGAGGATTACATCGCACTAATAAAAAATTGTTAAGCATTTATACGAAACGAGAAAAAAATTCGAAACAAAAATGTGTCACGAATAGCCCCGGTCTCCCCTACTCTGCTAAATTTTTAGGTCAAAATATTAAAAATTACAGATTTACGATTCATTTGTTTGGTAAAAACCAATATTTCAACTTTTTTGGCAATCTTAATTTTTTATACTATATTGAAATTGAAATTTGAACAATATAAGCATTTTATTCTCTTTTCTAGACCTTGAACAACATTAAAAAAAATTGTCATAACTAAAGATCAAAAAATCAATGAGTAAGGAGACATTTTTCATGCTGGGGTCTTTTAGACCCCTCATGTCATTTACGAGATTCTTGAGAGGTGTGGCATTTAAGGGTTAAAGTTTGAAGTATAAAGAATATTGTGTGTAAATTTCATGTGAAAATTCGAAAAATTGTGGACGTTATGATGGGCGTTATGGGCGAAATTAAAGCTCACAACGCGACCCGTGAAGGGAGAATTCAGCGTAGACAGTCACGAATTGCTGCGGAGGATGCTGCGACAGCTGCGGAGGGATTACTTTATGGCCCTGGAATTGCTGATTAATGGTAAATAAAAAAATAATCTCTTACACGTAATTTCTTTGCCAAACTCGATTATCTCAAAACATACTTTTCGAAGTCGGTTCCCAGAATATCTCGAGAACGGCTGGACCGATTTGCTTCAAATTTATACACAATGTTTTGCGATAGTTTTTCTCGTTTCCATCGGGAGATTTTTTTTTACTCAACTAGTTTTTTTTTTATCAGAGTATAAAGGTCGAAAATTTGGGTCAAAAAATGAATCTGAGTTCAAACAGTCGACGTTTCGGTAAAAAAAATTTTTTAAATGAAATCTGCTGATGGAAATTGCTTTATGTATTGCTATTTAAGAATCCGTTTGAATTTTACGTTTCAGATCAACCGACTGCGCGAAATCTTGAGAACCGTGAACCGTGTACGCGAGGAACACATTTTAGGCCGGCCACGAGAACAGCGCTCCAAGGGAATGAATTCCCTTAAAAAAATTTGTAAACGTGCCTCAATGTAGATACTTTTAAATAAAAAAAAAATCCGGATCGAATCGAATTAATAGTTTCCAAGGTAAAAATTCTCGAATTTTACCTTTTTTTCTTGCGGTCTACACGTATGTTCCCCCTTAATAACACCAAAAAACTGCTCGTAATACAGGCCGAAATATATGATTAGCTTTTACTTCTGACGAGCTTAGATTCTTTGACTTATTGTTAATAATTCTATGTAATTCTACATAATTACATAGAATTTCTATATAATTTTTCATATAAAATTATGTATTAATTATGTATTAATATAGAATTATAAATATATAATTATATAAAATTATATATCAAAGGTATTATATATCAATGTACAAAGGTATATAATATGTATATAAGGTATATATACATATTATATAGTATATATAGTATATATACATATTATATACTTTTATACATTGATATATAATTTTATATAATTATATATAATTCTATATAATTAATACATAATTTTATATAAAAAATTATATAGAAATTCTATGTAATTATATAGAATTTGTTTGAGAGCACGCGGTAGCGAGAGATAGCGCGAGGTAGAAAACGACCACAAAGAAAACAGCAAGTCCAAAAATACAGTACAATAAAACAAGGTCTATTTAATGTCTGAATATATACAATTATTTACAGGAAGCCGTGAGAGACAGCGCGCACTGAAGCTATCAGCGAAAGCAAGGTGAATCGCGGGTGCGAAAGCAAGTGCGGATTGCGAAGCGAAAGCGGTATAAGGCGATGTTACTAGCGGTCGTATACTAGGCGGGTGATCTGCGAGCAAAATCGATCCCGCGGCGCAGCGGCGGTCTTTTTATCACCTCTGAGGTGAAACTCCCTCCAGGCTGGTTACCACTAATTTCGGGAGGGTGATTGACCATCGGAGCCCTACGTCATCGTGCGGACGTCACCGTTTTCGCGTGACGACCCGACAAGTCGTTACATGTTTTCGCTCGCTTTGTTTATACCATGGATCTTTCTTTTGTGTGAGCGCCGTTGCTTGACTTTATTTGTGCGACCGGTCAGCCGTGGCTGTGTTATTGCTAACAATTAACGAACTTTCCGGAATGTAACGAAAGATCCATGCTATACGTGATAATGGTTACTCTTTTGAGGCAAAATTACTTAGGCGATTATTTTATAGCAAGCGTGCTTGCGCTGACATGCAACCGAACGCGATTTTGATGTGATACGCTTATCACGATCTCGAACAGAATTATATAGAATTATATAGGATTATATAGAAATATATCAATCAATTCAGGTTTATTGTTTCCTTTCGGATTACTTTTGACTTCCTTCCCGTTTTTTTTCGCGCGCTCTTCCATTTCCTCCTTCCTTCCTTCAATAGAAACGGTCTTCCCTCGCCTCCTCTGACCTCCATACTTTCCTCCATCTTTCTTCCTCCTCGTCCCATTCTATTTCTTTTCCGTCGATCCATAACCTCCTGTTCGTCAGCACCACCGCTTTTCCGTTTATCCTTTCCGCTTTTGCTTTCCCCACTAGCTTGTGTCTGTATGCCCTTTCTTCTTGCGTTAGTTCTTCATCCACTCCTATTTCCCATCTTCTCCAGATTTCTTGTCTTTTTCCTATTATCTCCTCCTTATCTTCTTCTTCCTCTAACTCTGTGAAAATTATTGTTTTTTTATCTGCTCCTGTTCTTTCTGTCATCCTTCTTATTGGTACTATTTTTCCTGTTGTGTTCTCCATTATTGTTTCTATTAGCTCTTTCCTGTCTTTTAGTTCTTCCCCTGTCACTCTCTTCCATATTAGTGTCCTTTTTTCTTTTCCGCTTTCTCTCTTCTCTCCCTTTCTTCTTTTTGCACTTTCTCTCTTTCCTTCCCCTCTCTCCTTCTTCTTACTTCTTCTTCTCTTTCTTCTGCTATTTTTTTTGCTTTGCTCTTTCCTATCATATAACCTTCTTCCCTGTCGTCTTTCCTTCCTCTTTCTGTCTCGTTGTTCCTTTTTCCTCTTCTGTTTCTTTTTTCTTCTTCGCTCGCCACTTCCTCCCACCAGTCTCTTCCCCACTCGCTTTCATTCCACCCTTCTTCGCTGCTTTCCGCCTTCTTTTCCTCCGTTCTCTCTTTCTTCATCAGTTTTTTGCTGCTTTCTTTCGGTTTTGCTATCTCTCTCTCCCTTTGCCTCTGCCTGGCATGTTCCTTTTCTTTTCTTTCTTCTTCTTCCTCCTGTTCCTCGCTCTCTTCGCTTTGCACTTGCTGTTTCTCTAGCTTTTCCAACCTTGTTCTTATCTCCTTCATTCCCTTCTTGAATTCTTCTCTTTCCTTCCTTATATCTTCCTTGACTTCTTGTCCTACCTTTCTTATCTCCCTCAGTATCTCTTTCCTCCATTCTTTCTCTTCCATTATTTGTTCCGTCCTCTGCATTCTCTCTTTTCCTGTTACTATAATAAGGAGAATCATATATTATTCTTGCGTTCATTTTATCCTTCCTTTCTTCCCCTCCCTCTTTTCCTTTCTCTCTTCTCCTTGCTCTCTCTTTGCTAACCTTTCGAGTCTGGTTATTACTTACTTTCCTCAGGTTGTACCTCCGCAATCCTTCTTCTTTTCATTTCTTGCCTTTCGACCGCCTCTAACCTTACCGTTCTTACTGTTATTTACTATCTCTAGCTTTCCTTCTCTGCTTTGATGTCACGACTTTCGTTCTCCATGTGTGTCAACTGCTTCTGTCGTCCCGTTTTTCATCTTGCGCTGCGCCCTCTGCTCTCTCCTCTCCCTGCCACTCTCAATAGCTTTGCTGTTTGTCCTATGCTTCGCCTCTACGCCGTGCGGTGGTGCCAACCCACTCTTTTGGAGAGGTTGGCACCCCACATTGACTCGGCTTTAGCCAGGCTCACCGCTGCTGCTATCTACTAGTCCTCACTTCCACGCCATCTCGTCTCATCGTTCCTATGCTCGTTGCTTCCGGTTCCCTTTCTGGCGTCTCTCCCCTCTCCCTCGTCTTCATTCTTGTCCCTTTCCTAACCTCACTTTCTTTCGTCCGCTTCTATTCCACATTACTCCGTTTTCGTTGCGTCTTTGGTTCTTCCTCCATGTTCACTTATTCCCTCGGTCCTCTTTTATGTGCCTTCCTTTCCTCGTCTTGCTCTACTTTTACTCCATTTTGCTCCTTCTACTTCTTTGCTCCCCTTTACGGGAGCATCCACCCGCCTTCGCCAACCAACCGCCTCTCATATATATAGAAATATATAGAAATATATTATGTATTGTTGCGTGCTGCGCCCGCCCGGTTTATTCCCCGATCGCGCGAGTCAGTTGTCGGGTCGAACGGCCTTTAGGTGTCGGACGACCGGCCGTAAAGTCAACGGAGATTCACGTAAAATTGTAGCAACGGTTGCTGGGGAGCTTGTTATTAAAAACAAGTCTCCCGTCAGATTTTTGCCGGACTCCTCTCTTGGAGGACGCGTTTCACCCTGTTACGCGAGCGCTTCAATAAAGTTGGTGTTTCCTTGAAATCGGTCTCCTTTCTTTACGCGCGCGAACCGTGTGTGCTTGTGCGAGTGAGTGTGTGTGGCCGCGCACGAAGGTGCGAGTCGCAGCGACGTCGAGGAACGTCGGTGGAGGCGCAACAGTATTATACATATTGATATATAATTTTATATAATTCTATATAATTCTATATAATTATACATAATTTTATATAAAAAAATTTTACCGGATACGATGTTGCACAGTTTTTTACCTTATGCAAATGCGAAAATGAAATCGATAAAAGTGTTTAAATAATTCACACTTACATCAATGAGAATTTTTCCATCTGGACTATGCTTCTCTAATTTTCGCACGATGCACGTTGGCTCAAAATGACGCTCACATACGTGTTACGACGATTTCAATACCGCAATGCCGGGAATTGCAGATTCCCATTTTTTACGCAACTCTTCATCCTGAGGCACTTTAAAAACGGAACCTTTTTCTGTATTGTCCTTAAATTTCTTCCAGCAATTCGGCACAATGCACGCTTTTGGCATTGTATTTACAATTTATGTAAATAATTTTTACTGATACAATTAAGTTTCAAAGATTTTCATTGATTTTGATTTTTGACGCACACACGATCACCACCATTTAAACATGGTTACGGTCGGCTCAGTTTTCCGTTCGTCCGATAGGTTCGCTGCAATACTGCCCAAGTAGCAAAACAATATTTTTTAAACGTTTTTAAAAACATTTTTAGTAATGAAAAAAAAATATTTAAAAAACGTTAAAATTAATGGGATAGTGCGTTTTGTTCTTATTAAAAAAATATTTATTTTAATATTGTAAAAAACGTTTTTTTAACATTAAAAAAGTGTTTTTAATATTAAATTAAACATTAGTTAACATTAAAAAATGTTTTATTAACATTAAATAAATGTTTTGTGAACATTAAATTTACGTTTTTTTTTAAATTGAATAAATAATTTATTAATATTAAATATATAATTTATTAACATTTTAAAAAGTTTTTTTTTTACAGTAAATATACATCTTTTTATAGCATACAATTAAGAAATTAGGCAAACAATCAGATTCTAATAAAATATTCTTTCCGTGATGCAACATTCGGTAGAAGTCATGAATAGTTTAGTGGTATTAGATAACAATCTGCATTTCAATATGTCTCTCAATGAGAGATATATAAACTCTACTATAATGCCATATAACTCCAAATATAAAAATACTGTAGACGACTGGTTAAGAACCCCAGGAACCGAACTGACTACACTATAAATCCAAGTGTGTTATTTCTACACGCATAAACGTTTAAAAATGACACATTTGACTGAAGCTCATTTTACATGTTTTGTTGCGTGTTAAATTAACACGTTTAATCGTATTAATACATTCAACCGTGTTAAATGACGTCATTTAAAACGGCAAAAAATGTGTAAGAAGAGCTTCAGTTAAAATAACACACTTGGATTTTCTGTGTATTAGTTAATTCTTAAAAAAGAACTATTAATATCAGTTTATCTAGGAATAAATATTAGAACAAGAAAAAGTATAATAATATATTCCGAATATGTCAAATATTTACTCCTTGCACTTTCAACTTATAAGTAGAGTGGATATGTCAGAACACTCTGTACAAACAATCAATTCAAATAAACTTAAAAATAATGTTTTAAAAATTGATTTACACATGGTGAAATCATGTCATATATGTTATATAATCTCATATTTTAACCCTCGGTTGTCACACCTCTTTTTTGAACATTTTTAAAAATATTTTTTTCAACATACCATTCAAAAAGTTAATTTTTTATAATAAAAATACATTCTACAATGTTTAAACTTAATTCTATAATTTTTTGCGATTTACTTAAACTTAGTTTTTTAACAACATGCAGCTGTTTGAAAATTGGTTGGGGTCATTTTGACCCCGTGCAACGACGGAGAGTTAATTATCACTTTTAGAAGCATCACTGGCATTGCTGACCTCACATTCATTATCACTGTTTAGATCTTCTTTGTCGTCGTTGTTATTATTATTTCTATAATGTCAAAAAGGGAACATATAAAAAATGTTGTACAGACTAACGACTTATAAATTACAAAAAATAATAGTAACAGCAATATCCACTTTTTTAAACGAAAACTGGCTTGAGCCAGCCATGGTCCGGCTTTCCTACCAAATGTAATTAAATTTATATTTGGAAATGTTTTGGCCATCGCTTCTGTAAACAAATATCGCACACAATCGAATCTAATCTTTAAAATGCGCCAAATTAAAAAAAAACGTAATTTTACTTATCATTATTTTGCTTATTCGACGGCCACATAATTTTTCTTTCTTTCCTCTTTGGCCCTTCCAATTAAAAACAGCTGCTAAATTATCATGGAAAACCATTCGCAGCATCGAATTAATTTTTTTTTGAGCCGAGTCACCCACAGTTCCAACATGTAATGCATTAATCTAAAAATTTTAAAAAGTTGATAGTTTATATTAATATAAAATATTGCATATAATTACTTCTTACGATTTTAGAACGGTAAGTGTCGTCTTTCTTTAATTTTCTCTCGATTGCCTTCAGTTCGTCCAAAGTTAGGAGTGGAAATTCATCCAGATAATTTACTGGATTTTCAGGCTGAGATTGTTGTTTAACTGATTCATTTTTATTCGTTGTCACCTCGGACTCAACAAAACTTTCTATAGTTTTATCAGTTTTTCGCATCATCGATTTGCATGATGACAATTCATCTGAACAAAATAAAAAATTGAAAAATACAGATAACTTTGGTTATAATGAATACTACTAAAATAAATAGATAAAACAGATAAAATAGATGAAATGTCAACATACTGCTGAGAAAGCAGACTGCGTCTGCAATAGATTCTAACGAGGCCGTTCCATCAAAAGTATATGCGCATTTATGTACTGCTTTCGGATGCATCTTACATCCCTTCTTATTGATTGAAGAAACTTCTTTTACATTGCGACATTCTTTACTAATATAATCGACATCATCTTCTTTAGCAATATCGAATTGCCGCGTACTAGTTAACTTCTTATGATGTTTTAAAAGATGTAGTGGCTCTGTTCTTTTTTCTGCACAATGTAAACGGGCATTATTTGTCGGTGGATGTGAGGTATCTGCCGTCTTTGATTCAATCGCTTTCAATTGGTCATCTTTCAAAACTACAGAAGCATCAACAGATATATTTGACCGCTTATTTGAGAGTATATTTTCTCGATTTTCGTCAAAATGCAGTGCCGGTATGTTTGCAACTGACGTCAATTTTGGAATCGGTGGTAATACCGCGTTTGATCGTTTTCTCTTCAATTTACTCCCTTCAGTAGCGTTAGCATCATCATCAAACTATTTATTTGATCTTTTTATTCTTTTGCCCTTGCCTTTTTCTTCTACGTCTGAATGCAGCATTGAATTTGGATTTTTTGAAACTTTTACGAGCATTTTCATGCCCTTATCATAGTTTTCTGCAATCGCAAGAATAATACAATAAAGGTATCAATATGTATATTATTCCAGGACAAATAAATTGCATACACTGAGAAAAAAATGTTGTTAACTTGACTAAAATTTTCAACTGATTATTATTTTTTTAATTGAAATATTTAAATATTTGATGACAATGAGTCAAATTACGTCATGTTAGATTTAATATTATATCGTATTTAATTTAAATACATCGTATCGTCGTATTTAATTTAAATACATAAATATTTCAATGAAAAAAATAATAATCAGTTAAAAATTTTAGTCAAGTTAACAACATTTTTTTCTCAGTGTAAAATTTTGAAAAAACTTACCAATGCTTTCTTCAATAATTTGAATGGAAAAACAATCCCATTTCGGATTTATTTCTGTACACCGTTTTGCAAATTTTTGAATTGTCGCTTTATGATCATGCATAGGATACCAGCAAACTGTTTTGTTACTCGAAATCCATGCAGATGGAACGAGATCCTTGAATCTTTCAATTTCTTCTTCTGTGTCTGTCTCAAATTCTACAATAGACCATTTTTTATCTTCATCAGTGCGCATTTTGCAAGGTGTCAATGCTTGTACGTTTGCTTCTCTCTGGTACGTTTCAGCATCATTAGCAACCACTGATGGTGCTGTGGTGTTCTCCATTGTCATGTTCACATTATTATGTTCACTCATTGTGATCATTAGAAATTTCTATTAAAATGGAAGAAATACATTAACATTTTTGAGATATTATAATTCAATAAATACATATTAGCTAAATATCATTTTCAATCGTATATTTTTTGTAACTTCTCTCAAAAAATATCTTGGATGTAAAAAAAAAGAATAAAAATCATTGAATAATGCCAAATGTCTTTGTGACACTAAACTTGTAAATTATTTATTTATCTCATATAACAACGCTTAAAATATCAGCAAAAATAAATGAACAATAGTAATAATATTAATAATACTAACAATAATAATACTACCACCACCAACAATAATAATAGATATCTATATAATATTGCATAATTCAGTAAAAAGATGTGTTGCACACAAATGTTAGTAAAATATTGCGCAAAAAGTGATGCACGGCACAATATTGTTATATATAAAGCTAAAATCTGTCTCCTATTATGTAAAGCTATACTTTGAAATGTTTACGATTTACCGTAAATCATAAGCGGTCATGCAATATATATATATAACTGAATTACTTTACCTGTTATGTTTCTTATTACTTTCAAGAACTGCCACACTTGTAACATTAAATCGAGCCCAGATGAGAAAAAGAAAATGAGAAGAGGGGAAGAGAGAGAAAAAACAGGAAAGAAAGAGAAGATACAAAAGAGTACATTAAAAAAAAGATAAAGTACATGATATTGTGAAATTAAGGTGTATCACAATGTAAAATTGATAATACAACGTAGGCATTTTTGTATGGTAACTGTACATATTTTACGGTAATCTGTGACAATGGAAACGTCTTCAGATTAGACAATTGCTTAACTTTAAATATACCTACTCGAGAACTCTCAATAGGTATATTATAAAAATCGCATTTGCTAACAAATTCTCTGCCAATTATAACAGGAACCTGCAAATCATCAGAAAAAGCGATATTTTCAACTTGAATAATTGCACCGTCAGTAGTACCGCAGCAATTGTCAGGAACTTTATTTGTGATTTTGAATAGAGGAAAAGCAGCACTACGATACTGACGTCTGCAACCTGGTAATATCGGGCCAGCATTATGTGGAGAAAACAGTTTTGGAAATACATGATCTTGGGGTTTTTCCGTTGGATACTCGGACTCGAACGACATAATTTCTCCAATTCTTCGACCAATTTGCTCAAGTGGCTTATTGCGTCCTCTAACTTTTTGTTTAATGCTTTGCAAGTAATTTTCGAAGGGAAATGCAGATATTGTATGTAGACTAAAATTAACTAATTTGTTTGCAAAATAGTCTGCATCGTCAGATATGTGTATATTATTATGAAAATTATGCGAAATAAAATTTTTATGGTATAATATTTCAGTCGATTGAACAAAATGTTTTAAAATATCTTTAGCAAATTGTCGAAATTCCCACTCTTTACACAGCTTCGGGTTTAATAAAATTCTCATCGCGCAATGGAATTCTAAAAAGTGAACATATTTCTGCTTGCTTAAAATATTTTTTAAGACAATTGGACCTACATATAGCATGAATAACCTAAATTCTGTTCCTTTCCATCGTAAAATAACGTACAGCTCTCTACATTTTTTTGCAAATTCTGCAGGAATGTAGCATCGAAGCTGAACAAGATGGTTTGACAATATTTCGATCTGAGCAGCGGTAAATCTATGAGGAATTGGTCCCTTGTACCATATATTCAGTATCATTGCACGCATTACACCAAGACATTCCAGATGTAAATAATCGAGAATAAAATGATGCACGAAATCTATACCTACAATATTAGTAAGTGGAGTAGGTCGCCGACGAAAATTGGGATCTCTCCATTCTATAAAATCCTCGCAAGTACGAGCAGGACTCTCCGAATCAAGGAAAATACGTCGATTGTCCGAGGTGACACCGCGAACAGTGCACCTAGTACATGAATAATATCCTGTGTGCGATACCGTTCCCAGTATATAACTTTTTGCTGGTGCATCGCAAACAAAATAAGTGCCGTCTAAATTTGTAATGTGATTCCCAAAATGAAGGCCATGTTCGATAAGATTATTAATTTCGATAATAAAATCTTAATCGTTTAAATTTTTAGGTTTATCTTTGCCGTAATATATGCCTATAGGAATAACTTTATGGCGCAATTCAGGTATAGAAACTATTGTGCATAATATGGGATACACCTGATCAAGAGAGCTTTTGAATAGGGGTAATCCGTCAATATTTATCATGAATGTGTTAACATTTTTTAGATATTTGGGAGCAATTTTTAATAATTGTTTTTCCAGTCCAATATGTATATAATATCCTGACTCAACAATTTTCCTAATCAATTTTACTTCCGTCATAAGCAATGTTCGTGCATTGATAGGGAATTTGGGTTCTGATTCATGATCGGCAAAACACTCGTGGTTCTTTTTTAGACCTGCCAACAAGTCCGAAATTGCTTTATGTGTTATGTTGTGCTTTAAAGCCCAACCACGGAGAAATTTGAGAATTTTTAATTTCGAGGAAACTGAATTTTCACTAGATTGAGACGAGTTCGAAGAATTAGATGGCGACTGCGGATCTGGGGAAAGATCAAGGTCGATATTTTCATGTAAAATATTACTTTCTCCATCATCATCATTACTACTCCAATATTCAGAATCAGATTGTTCAGAAAGTTCAGAGTGTTTAGAATGTTCAGAGTAATCAGAAAGTTCAGATTCATTGAGTAGAAAACCCTCAGAATTTGAGTGATGAGAAAAATCTGGCAGTTCGATACTATGAGTGACAGAAGTATGTAATTGCTGAATATGCGACGAGTCATGGTCACTCGAGGAATCGGTTGAATTAGATTCATTGTCTTCAACATTCAGTCTCTTTCTTTTACCACTTTTGGAAAGCTTATAAAATGGTACATCTTTCGGCATATTCTTCAATAAACTATAATAGACAAATTTATATATATATATTTACGTACATATAGAGAGGATAATGCAGGAATGATTATGAAATTAATATATAAATTTTAGACCTTTGTATCTTCTTCTTTTCCTGTTATCGAATTGAATGGTGTACTCGTCTCAAGGACTCGTCTCAAAATCGAGGCACAAGACAGAAGACTCCTTTGCAATATTTGATCTAGGTTTACTATGCATAAAATATGGATAGCACTGTGCACATGCAGCCTACAATTTGTATTGAACAAACAGAATTAGATTAATACAAACACAAACCAGCCCCGGGATTTTGTAACTCTTTAACGACAATGTCGTTTATATATTGTCGTTGCGCAGGTATTATATACGGTAAAAAGTTGCGCAACGGAGCAATATAACGTTATCGACACTATCGTTAAGAGTTACAGAATCCCGGGCCAGCTTGCTTGCAACAGGAATAGGTTGGATATACAGTAATTATAATACAATACTTACAATGACAGCAAAATTGAAGCATTACTAACAACTGAAACAATCGCGATCAAATAACGGTTATCATATAACGGATAACGAATATCAAAAGCAAAAGGCGAGAGTGAGCGAAAGGTCAAGAGAACTGTGGAAAACTGCAATGTTTACATGCGCGCTGTGCGCGGAACGCGGATTAGATCGGTTAGATTAGATCATAGGCCGGTATTCGTCATGATTGGTATTCATAAGGTTGGTATTCATAAGTCGGATCTTATTTCAAGACGATCTTAAGGCCCGGTCTACAATGGGTGTTGTAAGTCGTGAGTCGTAAGAATTGACCAATCACAATCCATTATTCTGCTTGCGGTTGAAGAATAATGAAAGAATAATGAAGTAATATCTTAAGATGCTAATATGGCTCTGTGATTGGTTCATAATATCTTAAGATTGTCCGGCCATAGTCGGTTCTTATATTTAAGACCGTCTTAACTACAACCCAGACAGCACAAAATATTTATAAATTTGATAATATTGATGATAATTATTTACAATTTATTTTTAAATATTTTAAAGTTATTTTAAAATATTTTGTGCTGTCTGGGATGATGTCATTAACCAACTTAAGATGTCATTAATCAATCACAGAGCCGTGTATTAAGGCCATTACACGTAACAAAGATTTAGCCATAATCGTAAGGCCATAAGAAAATAAACCAATCACAGTTGATTATTCTCCTCGCGCTCGAAGAATAATCGAGCGTGATTGGTTTATTTTCTTATGGCCTTACGATTATGGCTAAATCTGTGTTACGTGTAATGGCCTTTAGCATCTTAAGACATTACTTAAGACAGTCTTGAAATAAGAACTTACTATAACCAAGTTTGGTAAATGGACAGCGACAGATATGAGGTCATCGCATTCACTTCAAGCTATTTAGGACCGAAAATGGTGACAACAATCGCTCAACTGATCAGCCAAAAAATATAATGTTTGATTTTTAGGTAAATGTTAATGTTAATGTTTAAAGTTTAGGCTGTTTAAAAGTTAGGTTAAGTGAAGTAAAACCATACATACAAAAACCATTTTCAGTGCGGTTTTTGCAATTTTTTGCACAGCAGGCTGCCACTGTAACTGTTCGTCTTACACCATTTTACACTCTTTTTCAACTGTTGCTTGCACGCACACACAGTGTAATACTTATAGTATGACGCGCACTAATAATACATACTCACTGAGTCAAAAATGGCAACCATGCGACGCTGACGCCGCGTCCATTTACCGACCTTGACTATAAACATACCAGATACATATGTGCGACACCGGATATGCCTTCCCACACGGAACATAACATCCATTAGACATCCACACAACCTCCATAGCTCCATGCGACCTCTAACTCCACGGTGGACGTCAGATAGATCTCTAATAGAGATCCATACTGTCTCCATCATAGATATCTTTTACAAATCTATAATGGACATCCATTAGACGTCTATTATGGATGTATAATAGATTTATATACATAATGTTTCTAACAGATCAATATTTAAGTTTTATAAGTAAATTTAAATGTTTAAATAATTTAAAATTTATATTAATTTTTATACAATTTTTAAAAGTTTTACGTTATATACATAGATATATATTAAGGAGGTTGGTTAGTTCTCGCTGCGGGGCAGGCGCGGCAGGGGGAAAGCATATAGGTTAGATTTTCGTCGCGTGAAATAAACGAATTTTAGCAAATAAATATGTGGAATGCATTCAATTGCTGTTTCTTAAGGTCTAAAAAGAGTTGTTTGTACAATTGAAACCCAAATACGTTGAAATGTGAAAATAATAAATGTGGTCTTGTTTTATTTTTACAATTTCTTGATAACTATAAAGACGAATCATTTCAGTCTTCGAAAAAGTTTTTCCTAAATATGTAAAGAATTATGTGCACCTATTTTCATTAAATTCTTATCATTTTTAAATATACTTTCGAGAGTTATGTTACAGTTTAGGTAACATTTTTGCTGTGTCGCCCGTGTATAAGAGAGAGACAAGAATATAACTTCAATAATTAATTACTCGACAACCATGCAGATAATTATCTTCAACTTTGGCATGGACGACAGATTTCCATAGACGAATATCTTCCATAAATTTGAACTAATTTTTATCAAATTGATATTACTAACCACCCTCCTTAACCATAGATGTTTAATGGAGCTCTGATGGATAAATAATTTATAGACGTTAACTAGACGTTTAATGAAGCTTTGATGGATATCTAACGACGCGACCGCGAGCGTTAGTAACGCGCACTGCCGCGACGCGGCTACCATGCGCCAGTACTTTCTCGTAATAAAAAAACATCACGCGCTAGTATAAGAGGCGAGCCTGTGAGAGGCCTGACTGCGATAATTCTTTGCTGCAGATCATCTGAAGTGATATTTCAGGTATCACATAGCAGGGGTTTGCAAAGCAATTTTTGATAATTTGTTGGATACAACTTATAAATAATTGTTTATTTTGTTGTAAGCTTTATAAACAAAACGTATATCCATAAAAAATATAGATATAAAATATTTAGTTAACATATTTTTAGTTTCAAAATTTGCTATGTGAGTATTTATGAGTGCTAAACGAGTATTTTGTACTCGTAGCTGAATGTACGTTTTTACACCTCACACACAGCACGTATTTACCACTCAAAAATACTCATAAGAATACGTTATTACTCGGATATACTCGTACGCAATCCGCTTTAACCACTCGTTTTTAAGCAAAAGTGCCCCTTTGCGCCCCAAAAACGAGTCGTACTCATTGAACCAAATGCACGTTTTTGCTACTCAAACTGACCGTTTTCGCGGTCCAAAAACGGTCCAAAAACGGTGAAAAATTTTTATAAGGGGTACTTACATTTTCCGACGTTGCCAAACGTAAATCAGTGCAATGGAAAGCGTATACTAGCGTATACGTTTCCAATTGCGAATACTACACTTTTACGTTTAAGAATACCGTGTCAGAAACGTATGCGCATCTTCGACCACTCGAATCGTGCGTATGCGCAAATTTGCGAGTGATTCGAGAATAGAACCCCAATCATTAGATGTAAAACTGGGCAAAAAGATATGGACGCTTTTCTTCCGATTGCCTTCGGAACATACACGATATCCCCAATGAGAGAGAATGAGAGAGAGCGAGAAAGAGAAAGAGAAAAAGCGTTTTCCGAAAATCATAAAAAAAAAAAACAAATTCTCTCTTATTGGGTATCGATTGCATCTAAAAAATAAATAATTGGCTATAGCATGTTTGAGTACGAAATTTTAAAAAGTATATAAAATTTTACATATTAAATTGTCGTTTATTCTTATAGTAAAAATTCAAGATTTTATCGTATAATAAAAATTTAATTCTCTCTTTTACTCGATAGAAAGAAAATAACTTGAACGTAACTTTGCAAAAATATAAAATAAATTTTATTCAACTGAATTTGACCTCTTTATGGATTTTAACAACATAATGGTGCATTTTATGCGGTGCAATAAAGCTCCTAATTGAATTTTGTACGCATTAATACGTATTAATTTAAAATAAGTTAGAAAAGATAAAAATAATTTTTGCAACACACTTTTTTTGAACATCTTTTAACTTGTATGTTTCAACAAAATCCTTTAATCCGGCATCAATGGCACAATACATTTCGCCTTGCAATCCAATTAAACTTTTGATATTTTTTAAAGCATTTGAACATTTTATTAATATTTCCCAAGTCTCCTTCCATTCATCCTGTGTTTCAGGAAGTATTATCCCATTACACAATATGTCCAGGGGTTCCAAGAGAGATTGCAACTTAGACGAGATATCTTTTACAATTTTAAATTTTTCCACTGTAGAAAATGTAAATGTAAACAACAAATATCATTTTTTTTTTAAATATCATTTTAATTAGTTTTAATCTTACCAGCGCATCTCATCACTGCGATCAGTTGAGCGTCTGCCTCGTTTTGTGCTAAACTTAAATTTATTATATCTCGGTCAATCTCTTTTGCCACGGTGGCTAATTGCGCGACTGTCAGACACTTTTTCTCTTCTTTCATTATGAGATTCATCATTATATAGTTTGTAAATATTCGCGATAAAGAAGTCCAAGCTCTAATCCTTTGCATTCGGTGAAACTGATTACTTTATCAATGGCATAATTTTTTATTTTTCTTAAGCATTATAAACAAATTTATTTTGTGAAAAATATTAGATATAATATTAAATTATATTTTAATTTAATATAAATATAATTATGTAAACATTTTTTAAAATTAAAATATAAAACTTCTCTGTGTTATTATTAAGATAACATTTATAAAAATGTATTAAGAATATCTGAAACTGAAAAAACACACATATAATGTTTATTTAAATTTTCCAAATTTCAAGGTAAGTAAAAACGAGTAATAACTAATAACGAGCTGTGTTTTTACGACAGTTGCGTTACCTTCGGAAAGTTTAAAAGGTATAATTTTCAGGGAAGTAAATAAATCTCATAAAATTAAGTATGTTTTTATTCTTTTGCTTTCTGCGTTTGTGAAATATAAACACATGAAATATAGTCTCATGAAATATAGACACATAAAAAAGTTTGATAGACCTTACATTTAACAGAACGCTTTATATATTTATCGAAAATAAGATATTTGATGTATATATTTTTTTGAGGCGACGCAAAAATAAATTTTTATTATACAAGTCCACTAATTACAAAACGAGAAGTAAAAGCACGGCAGCACAGTTTAGATTAAGCACTGTTGTCTCGGGATAACAAAGAAAAAAAAAAGGTAGGATACATTACTTTGTTTTACGCGAAATCAGGAAGTCGCAGTATATTCTTTTCTTGAAAAATCTGAACCCACTCCATGAAGCTCTTAAAGAATTGATTTATACGGGAGGTGTGATTTGCGCAGTTTCATCGTTTTCACTCATCTCGTTTTACAGGAGTAGAAGAAAGTTGAACAGCTATGCTATAACTTTACAAACATGTATAGATGTTTACGGGCGAGAAAGGAGAAAATGAAAAGTTCGGCACGAGTTTTGAGCGCGGAGAATAAAAATAAAAGTATGTACGTGGATTATAAAATTTATCAGTATAATTCGCGCACGGTTTTTAGTATACGTTCACACTTTGAGCGATCTAAGCTCTTTTAAAGTTATTGAAAACTTCATGTGCCAGTCTTCTATGTTGAGCTCCTCCTAATCATTGATAACTTCACTTAAAGAAGTTACCATTGATTGCGGGTGAGCGACTGCAATCCTATGTTTGCGAATGAGGGGCATACCCTTATCGAGGTCTTGATAAGAAATGAACTGTTCGCTTAAATTTTTATTCATGTTAAGCCAGTTGGCTTTTTCTACCTCATTTAGTTTATAATAATATAAGTTTATGGTTTTAAAAAAATTATTCATGGATGCATTATTAGACAAAATAAAATAAAATTTTCCATCAAAAACTTTTAGTCTCGCCTGGCGAATTTCTAATTCTTTTTGTCCCACATATAGTAATTGGAAAATATGTTTAATTTCCATTTTTAAGTCGATATTTTCGACTTTAAGTTGGTTTATCTCTTCTCTTAGTTTTCCATTTTCAAGCTTAAGTTGGTTTATCTCTTCTCTTAGTTTTCCATTTTCAAGCTTAAGTTGGTTTACGTCTTCTCTTAGTTTTTCATTTTCGATTTTTAAGTTGTTTACATCTATTTTTAATATATTTAATTGTCGCTTAAGCGTTCTAAAGTCATCTGTGTTATTGCAATAAAATCTAAATAGATTATTTAATTTCGAGGAAATTAAATTATTAGGATTTTTTAAAAATCTAGTCGTCTGCCGCATCCTGTAAATAGAAAATTTTTTTTAAAAACATTAGAATACTAAAAGAGGATTGAGCAACCTAAGCAATTGCCCATATTATCGCGAGGTGTTGCACAGATGCAACTTACATTGCTGGCGCTGAGGCCCTTCCTGGTCCTTCCTGGCACCCGCGCCGGGATGTAAAACGGTACGTCGAAAAGGCGGCACTTTTCTGTAATGCAGAAAAGATATACATGTGACGCAAAATTATTATTTCGTTATATTGCTTCCTCATAGAGGAAGCTTTGTTTTCGTGAATTTCGTATATGAACCTTTGATTGCGTATAAAGTTGAGTCTAGTCAACCAAATTTAAATTAATTATATATAAAATAGGGGTAGAAGAAATCAAAGAAAAGATTGTTTTTTGAGTTTTCGATGCCAATGTGTCGCTTATGTTCGAAAACGTCGAAAAATCGTAGAGTATCATTAAAGGTAGGTTGGTGTTGAACCTCAAACTTGAAATCAACCAAATCTTAACGAATTAGCAATTTTTATTAATTCTATTATATTCTTCAGTTTTTTCTACCCCTATTTTTTTTCTTTGTAATAATCGAACTTACCTGGGTCTGATGAGTCAGCTGGCGCTTGCTGACTGAAAGGCCCAGGTGTACAGCTACTTTGGGCG
Organism: Temnothorax unifasciatus; assembly: GCA_030770225.1. Classification (NCBI taxonomy): domain Eukaryota; kingdom Metazoa; phylum Arthropoda; class Insecta; order Hymenoptera; family Formicidae; genus Temnothorax; species Temnothorax unifasciatus. The sequence goes on along the minus strand of JASTWK010000690.1, from coordinate 20,450 downwards.
TTGTTAACACCCGCGGCGGGGAATGCCTCGTCGGGTGACAGGCGGCCTCTGTAATGCAAAAAAGATTGCAAATTAACTTACCCTCTCCCCTGCCTCTGGCAAGAATTCTCTCGATCCTACATCCCGTCCCCTCGCCCCTCCTGCGCGGCAGATCAAACGCGCCTCTCGCTTGCCGGCTAATGCAAATTTTACGTGTTCCAGAAGCATCGATCGCTTAATTAATCTGTACCGACGTAAACGTGGGGGGGAGGCGGCGGCTGCCGGCGACGCGGCAAAGAAAAAGAGAGGAAATACGAAAAGAAGAATTTTAACATACGCGGTGATGCGAGCTTTTTGCGAATATTAAGTCATGAAAGAATGATACCACATTCATAATAAGAGATTACATCATGCCGAATTACGACTAAATGAACTAGGACAAGAGGAAAAAAAGAGAAAGATGCGCAATGCAGCGGAGCAAAGCGAGGGAGCGAAAGAGATAGAGATGCCGGCGAGAGCGAGGCGGAAACAAAAAAAGAGAGGGAGAAACAGAGAGTTTTGTGTCCGACAAAAATGCTAACCGACACCACGCGTCACCACTGAGGAACACCGGAAAACAAGTGATTCGTCGGCACCGCGCCACCCAGACGCCGCTGAGGTACATTTATTCTACAAACTTAAAAACTTTTTTAAAGTGTACCGTAAGGGTTAAATGTTTTAGTACTTACACTATTATCCTTCACTAATAGATAAGTGGTACGATCCCACACGGAACATAACATCCATTAGACATCCACACAACCTCCATAGCTCCATATGACCTCTAACTCCACGGTGGACGTCAGATAGATCTCTAATAGAGATCCATACTGTCTCCATCATATAGATATCTTTTACAAATCCATAATGGACATCCATTAGACGTCTATTATGGATGTATAATAGATTTATATACATAATGTTTCTAACAGATCAATATTTAAGTTTTATAAGTAAATTTAAATGTTTAGATAATTTAAAATTTATATTAATTTTTATACAATTTTTAAAAGTTTTACGTTATATACATAAATATATATTAAGGAGGTTGGTTAGTTCTCGCTGCGGGGCAGGCGCGGCAGGGGGAAAGCATATAGGTTAAATTTTCGTCGCGTGAAATAAACGAATTTTAGCAAATAAATATGTGGAATGCATTCAATTGCTGTTTCTTAAGGTCTAAAAAGAGTTATTTGTACAATTGAAACCCAAATACGTTGAAATGTGAAAATAATAAATGTGGTCTTGTTTTATTTTTACAATTTCTTGATAACTATAAAGACGAATCATTTCAGTTTTCGAGAAAGTTTTTCCTAAATATGTAAAGAATTATGTGCACCTATTTTCATTAAATTCTTATCATTTTTAATATACTTTCGAGAGTTATGTTACAGTTTAGGTAACATTTTTGCTGTGTCGCCCGTGTATAAGAGAGAGACAAGAATATAACTTCACTAATTAATTACTCGACAACCATGCAGATAATTATCTTCAACTTTGGCATGGACGACAGATTTCCATAGACGAATATCTTCCATAAATTTGAACTAATTTTTATCAAATTGATATTACTAACCACCCTCCTTAACCATAGATGTTTAATGGAGCTCTGATGGATAAATAATTTATCGACGTTAACTAGACGTTTAATGAAGCTTTGATGGATATCTAACGACGCGACCGCGAGCGTTAGTAACGCGCACTGCCGCGACGCGGCTACCATGCGCCAGTACTTTCTCGTAATAAAAAAACATCACGCGCTAGTATAAGAGGCGAGCCTGTGAGAGGCCTGACTGCGATAATTCTTTGCTGCAGATCATCTGAAGTGATACCTCAGGTATCACATAGCAGGGGTTTGCGAAGCAATTTTTGATAATTTGTTGGCTACAACTTATAAATAATTGTTTATTTTGTTGTAAGCTTTATAAACAAAACGTATATCCATAAAAAATATAGATATAAAACATTTAGTTAACATATTTTCAGTTTCAAAATTTGCTATGTGAGTATTTATGAGTGCTAAACGAGTATTTTGTACTCGTAGCTGAATATACGTTTTTACACCTCACATACAGCACGTATTTACCACTCAAAAATACTCATAAGAATACGTTATTAGCAACGTCACAACCCTCACAAGGATGTACGGTACTCGTACGTTCGTTAAGGGGATGCTGAAGACAGGTCTGTTTTACCGATATATTTTCAGACACACTAATCTTTTGATTGATTTCACGGAATTAAAAATTTTTTGTCCAGAATTAAAGTATAGACGATAACGAAGACTGCAGACACTATTTGCGTATGAAAAACGAAAAAACATTAGAAAATTACAGTTTTATTTTCGATTCTGCGGTCGACTCATGACAACATTTGCTGCACAAAAAAGTTTTAGACTGTGTACGTATACAAAAACCTTACAGCAGTCACGGAAATACAATAAAGAAGATTCCTGTGCTTGCAGAAATGAGCTACGAGCTTTAGTATAAGAGAAAAGTGTGTTTGAAAATTTCATATGCACATGTTACGCGTCTCCCCGAATTCAGCCAAAAACATACGGATCAGTATAACGGGTAGCCCTAGAGCAGGCGCTCTGTATGTATGTGTAAGAATCAGTGAGCACTTCTTTATCGACGCTGGTCGAGTTTGCCTGCGCTCTGTATGTATGTGTAAGAATCGGTGAGCACTTCTTTATCGACGCTGATCGAGTTCGTCCGCGACTCCAGCATCCCCTTAAGGTGATGCTGGAGCCGTCTGTTTTACCGGCATTTTTTGTCGTCACGTAGCGTCGTATTAATTTGACAGAATTAAAAATCCTTCTCCAGAATTGCAGTACATACATTAATGATTCGGGGCCTCGGGGGAACTCCGATTTTACGTAGAAAACGAGAAAAAATTACGGAAGTACAGATTTCCTTATCTACTTTTATCCCAATATGGCGTCTCGATATTGCGGCGAGCTGTCAGCTCGTCACAAGATGTATTTCATATAAGAGATATACCATTGGTACGAACGCGAAAACAAGTTCCCCCGAATTGCACAACAAGAAAAACATCGATAAACCCCCCAAATCAAGATTTGGAAGCGTAATATAAAAATATAATGTCGATGTGCATCGTGCGTATGTGTGCGTGCAATGTAGCGTGCTATCCTTGTCTATATCTTTGTCTATACAAGGATAGATATAGTCGATAACATAGAAAATGGTAATTTTGTCGGTTATACAGACGGCTCCAGCATCCCCTTAAGCATTCCACCGTTTTCCTCGTGACTCGTCATTAAGTGGATGAAGTAATAGAAATTTCGTCGCGTGAGAAGCAATGCCTCTCTACTGTGTTATTAACGAAATATATTTTTCAAGACTCCGCAAGATTCAGTTTAATTGTATCGGACATGAATGTTAGAAATTTGATTTTATTTCATTGGTACGACAAAATTGAGTTTTGAAGTAAAGCTAATTAAAAAATTATAATATTAAGGGCCCAGATTGTTTCCACCTGTTTGTGAACTATACCTAATAGTTAAATCATACATATGGTTTTTGTTTATCCTTTACATTAGACAAAGACTACACATATGATTTAACTATTAGTTAGCTTCCCAATAGGTTGGAACAATCGGCCCTAAATAATTTGTATTTTTTACCGTTCAATTTAATTTTTCTAAAGTATTTCCATGAATATTAAGGAGGTTCGATGACTACAACAAAATGCAGAGAGTTTCATGAAATTTTAATATGTTGTTCTGGAATGCAAAATAGAATTATGTGAATTTTTTGAGAATTTTTCACCGTCTTGTTTTGAAAAAAATCTACTCCAAAAATTAAAAAAATACAATTTTTGGATTAGATTTTTTTCAAAACGGAACGGTAAAAAATTCGCCAAAAATTTACATAATTCTATTTTGCATTCCAGAACAACATATTAAAATTTCATAAAACTGGCTACATTTTTAACATAGGTTCTTATGGGAAATGACATATTGCATATACCTTCAGAATGAAATAAGTGCAAGAAAAAATGCAAATGATAAGGAAAAAAAAATATGCACACGTAACTTAATAATTTACAAATAAATGAGCGAAAGAAAAGGGAAGGTTACCGCATATTTCGTAGAAAAATTAATTATTAAAGCATAAATTGCTTGATTTTTCGTCTGCTAGACTGCCGCGGTCGTGAACGACGTGAACAGCAGCACGCACTATACACGCGGCGACCAATCAGAGCAATCCCCTTCATTCCCACTACTTCAAACGCTAGTGCGCTGTTTCCAGAACCCCCGCGTCCCACTACTCCCCCCGATAAAGCCATCGAACCTCCTTAAATATTTTATTCAATCATTATGCCATAAAATTAAATGCCGACTCAATTTCAAAATTATCAATAATTATTTAATTGAATATAATAAATAAATTAAAGAAGTATTTTTCACTGATATTTTGATTTAATTGATTTAATTAAATATATCTGTTTATGTCGTGCAGGCCTGCTAAGTGCTGTTGGTATGGGCCTGTGGCACGGCGTCGAGTATTATGAAAAAGAGAAAATCGTCCGGGGAAGAATATTATCAGCAATGGAGCACAATTTTACTTTTTGAAACTCTGTCAACAATAATGTAATCAAAATGCTCTATAAAACGTTGAAACGTTGTCGTTGACTGTTACACTAATCGTATCAGAAGTTTAGGAATTTATACGGTATGTTAATATATTGGTTATTTAAATTGCCTCAACTTGATTTTACATCGTTTCCTTGAGTCGTCCTGAATTATTTGCACGATTTTCTAAATGTCAACTGCAACCGATCAACGTTTGGCGCACACGCCAATTTTGCTATAAGCGAAAAAGATTTCTTAAATATTAAAAAAATTTAATATTAAACAGTTTCCAAAAGAGTACGCTTGATTTTACAAAATCACGTACTGTCGGATACATTTTCCCGTATATAGAACCAAAAATTTCCAAATAACATAATTGCAGTCAATATGCTAATTGATTTTACAGACTAATAACCGCAGAATATGATAAACGTAATGGACATATAGACAAATTTCGCTTATTTTGCATCACGAAGAAATTCTTCCAGGCACACCTGATCGCATCGAGTACTTCCACGTGACCGAGGTGGCAGGCGTAATCATACGCATCGGATTTTGACCAAATTTTACCCGCAGGTTTTAAGGGACAACGCGGCTCAGTGGTACGACTGGTCGTTTTACCTCGCCTGACTGGGGGTGGCTACGTGTCTGGGCACAATAACGCTATTCCTGATCGCGGCATCCTGCCTGAGAAGGGAGCGTGCCCGCCAGCAGGCCCAGAACGTTCAGTACATCATGCCAGGTGACACGACAACCATGAAACGGCCGAACTAACTCGCCCCGTATCTCTTCTTTTTGTTTGTTATATACGCCCGGTGCGGCGCGGCGCGGCACACGGCACGGCACGGCACGGCACGCGGGGGAAAAACTGTCTAGGTCCTGAAGGACAACTCGCTAATCTCGTACGACTGGTCGTACGTGGTCGCTTGGGCCGGCGTCGGTTGGTCGTTGGTCAGCGCGATCTTGTTTAGCGCCGCGGCGATTTGCTTGAGGGGCGAGAGAATGCGCGAGGAGGCGATGAACATGCAGTACCTCATGCCTGGTACATATTTAACACTATTGCTTTTGCCGACTACGCGCGGAATATTCGATTAAATTTTGTAATGTACTTGTTTATATAAACAAGCCTCAAATCGATAATTTTAGCCTTAGTTTCAAACAGCGGTTGATATCAATGATACCGTTTAAAACACCCAAAAAAACATCGAGACTGTCCCTCGGACAATTTTATGGTTGTAATTAAAGTTGCAATAGAGAAATCACATAATCTTCGTCGGAAGAAATCGCCCGGGATACGAAATCGCCACGTCGAATTCCGCGTGCACCAGGTGGTTTTACTAACTTTAGTTTACGATCATCTCGGGCTTGATCGCAAGGAACACGTTCCTTGATACGAGGATAACGATCTCGTCATTATACTAACTGGATTCAATCGAAGGAGAAGAAGCGTCAACACGGAAGCAGGCGATGTGTAGTTAAACGGTTTTCCTAGTCTTATTTACTTTTTGTAAGTATCTAATAAATAGCTGTATACGGGGTTTACCACAAGTGCTTCCGTATTGGCGCGTAATGATTATTGTTAGCGCGATCAGGCGTATTATTTTATGGATACTGTCATCTATATACGAAGGAACAATATTGGATAAGAAATAATACCCATTATTTCAGGATTTAGCTTATCCGATATTCAGATTATACATATTAGTAAGCGGTAGAGACTCGACCCCAATAACGCCTTGTATATAAAAAAATCTCGAGATCCCTCTCTCTTTCTCTCTCTCCACATACCGTTTGAGTAATGTAATGTTAATCTTACTGGCGAGAGAGTCCGGTGATGTTTCGAAAACATTAGTTTTCGCTGCGAATTCGCGAGCGCGAAAAATGAGGCCGCGCGTGAAACTAGTTCCGATGAATATTAACTTGAAATCGCAGCAAATTGCACGGCGAGATTCTAGATTTGATTTTTACGCAATTTTCCCACAGCTTAATATGAACGAAGGAGCGAAAACGCGCGGAAAATTACTGGTCTGCCGAGTATTTAAATTTGCATCTGTGCTCTCGATATCTTAAGGAGGCTCTTACCTCGATCATAAAACGACAGATCTTTATGAAATTAAATTATGTTGTAAAGTGAACCACAACGAACCGATGCCCAAAACTTTAGCATAGGTTGACGATAAAAATTTTAAAAATATCAGTATTGAAATTCGCATTTTTAACACAGGGCATATGGTAAACACTAAAATTTTTACCAGAAGTGATGTATTTTCTTGGCAAGTTTGCGAGCCAGGTAAACAAAAAACTAAGGAATTGTAGTTAAAATAATAATCTTTCTAATGATAAGAAGAAAACTTGGTGTTGACGATGAGTTATAAAAGATATTGTAGTTTTAATATGACGTACGACAGGTTAGGCGAATGATCTTCCGAGTGTCAATCTAACCTCACTTGCACATGTCTTTTCTCTGCGCTGTATGGTAGCGGCATAATTATTCTCTCGCGCATTGACAACCTTTATTTTCGAGAATTTTCCTTTCATTTTCCCTCTCAGCATTCTCACGTTATATCTTTCTTTTGGCTCCATCTTTTCATCGCATCAATCGCTACAACGCTACACGGCTACACCTCAGCAGACGACGTTGTAACACGCGCATGTTATTATTCTGCTCTTTAGCACTGAAGTAGTCAACTGACTTATTGTATAAATTTTAATATTTACACTAATAGAACATATAACTTACTCTTACACTATGTAAAAATCATTATTTATTTTTTTATTTAATTTTCCGATAATTTTATAACCAATTATTAATGATAATTTTTCGGTTGCTACATTGATTAGAGCAGCCGGGTAAGAGCCTCCTTAATACCGGCAAGGCCGCATTTTTATTGAAAATAGATCGGAAACGCGTACGCGTATCAATGAAAAACGAATGCCACTGATTGTCGGGCAACGAATGTGTTCCATTAGCGGTAGGTTGATTATTGAGGATAAAAAGCGAGATCGAGATCGATTCCGAGCGACGGATTTAGCCAGGTCGATTATCAAATTCCGCTGATAATCGCGTGGAAGGTAACGGCCAATATTCATTCTCGCGAGACTTTTACTTGTTCGCCTCACGCTCTGTTTCCACCGCGGATCGGAGCACTGTCACGCTCTAATCCTGAAGGAAACTTTCTAGTTCTCCTCCGGATGATCGACCGGGTTGCAGAATTGCACACCGTCATAAAAATGCATTTTCCTACAACTACTGAAGAAACTCGGCCAATCGGCATTGATGGAAAGAAAGCGTCGACATACATCGGAGCAATTAAAAATTGAAAATCAGCTCTACTCCACATTTCCTCTTAAATCTACAAGCGTCTTCGTGAGAGACTCGACGAGAGGCTCGACTCGCCGTCACACAGAGAAACTCACTCGTCGGAGGTGAAACCAAAGAGAGTGTTGTGCCTAGTTCTCTCCAAGGTGAGAGTCTTCGACTCGACTCGCGACGGTCTTTTATTTACGTCGTGCGAGAACGCGCGACCAGCCCGTCCGAATGACGAAGGCCTTTCTTCGACCCATCGACGCGAAACGAGGAACAACATCGAAAACACTCGACAAAGAAAAGCTTTTTTTTTCCCCGCTCATATGCCCACGCTAGCTCGAGTTACGCGGCGCGCCCGTTTCCCGTGTCTCGCACGCGAGATCTCTCGATTCACGCGTGCATGTTGGTCGCGGGACACCCCCCCTCGTGCTCCTCGCGATCGCCTCCACCGCGGAAGGCGAACGGGAAACGCGAATGACGGTGCAACGTAGAAACGAGAAACGAGATTCGATCACCCGGCGCGGAAGAGTCCGTTCCGAAACGATACGATCGAGGATTTTTTAATATAATATCCACCCGGCGTGGCAAACCCGGTTAGCTTCGACCCTCATCGCGTAAAATAATCTCCGAGGAAAATAAAGCGCTCAAAAGAGACGACAGATCGACGCGATTCGTAATTACACGCGCGCGGAGAGACGAGTGGATCGATCTCGTACGCAAAGACAATTTGCGTTCTATATGCATGTGTGTTTGATAAATTCCAAAAACGTTCAAGTTCCAAGAGAATCGATCCTCGAATGTTGTTGGACCGTCGTAAAACCGAACCGCCGACCACTTCAAAATTCTATAGTGAAATGAAAATTCTACCTCGTAAATCGTAGAACAAAGTCGAACCATTGTCCTTTTTTTTTCTTTCCGTCTTCATCTCTCTTCGGGATATACACGTGAACAAACGAATGCGAAATAATAGTTTATCCGACAAAAACTCTTTAACTCTTTCCATAAGCCGCTTCGACCCGCACGAGCCAATCGGATCGAACACTAGCGAACGAACGTTTTGCTCAAATTCGGATTCCTCGTTCGTTCTACGTGTACACCTGCCGAAGTAGAAACATCTACCTGCGGATATCCGGCTGTAAACCGCTCACGAATGGAAAGGCACGTGGGAACAAAGTCGGAGAACGACGATAGATCAAAGAGAATTTTCGAGCGTGGCGGATTGTCCTCGTCCGTACGTCTAAATAATAATAAAAGAGTACATTTGTTACCTTAAATTCTCGACGGCGGTCGACACGTTCCCCGGGTGTCGCACAAAAACCACACTTAGATCTTTTGCGAGCGTTAGGACAGAGTCTTCCAAAGCTGACTGAGGGGCCTGAGGGCACAGAACATATACTAATAGAAATGCAAGCTCATTCCTCTACGGATTGGAAACGCGTGATCGACGCGACCCCACGCGGCCTGGCCCTGGTACTACGTCTTCTATATCTGTGGCCGTATTCCGAATCCGAATACACTGCCAGTACTGAAAATCTATAATTTACGTTATACGTATATATATTAACACAATTAAGAATTTTTAATCGACTATACTGGCAATGATTATAATCGTGGCACAATTATAATCGTCGTGACAAATCATTACCGCATTTTCATCAAAGATTCTTGGTCATTTTTATATGTTAATTATTCTCTGGCGGAAGTAAATTTTACTGGCTGAGTTAATATTTTTCGCAAGAAATTTAATTTAATTATTTAATTAAGACGCTTACATTATAAGCATCTAGACCAAAATGACCAAGAATCTTTTTTAAAAATGCGTTGACGATCACGACGATTATAATTGTGCCACGATTATAATCATTGCCAGTATAGTCAATTAAAAATTCTTAATATGTTAATTATTCTTTGGCGGAAGTAAATGTTCTTTACTAAACAGTAATAAACAGTAATTACACATCATATAAAAAGAATACACTAAGTAACTTATATTCTATAACTTTACCAGTCGGCAAGCTCTTTCTCTTCCTCTTCGTCTTTTTAAGACTATAATTCGCTTTGTGGTGTGCGTTGGCAGTATGTGGAGGAGATGCGCTGGGCCTGTATTCCGTTCCTACCTACCGATAACTGCCCTGCATAAAATGTCTTATTCAAAAATATTGTTTTGCATTCACGAGATTTTGTCATAAATTCTGCTTTGCAACAATCTCGGATTAGATCACGAGTCAATACTTTTCAGTGCGATACTGGAAATAGAACGTGAAAATCTTGTATGCCTCTGAATCCAAAAACAATTAGTAGAAGAAGTGAATCTTTTTCAATGCAAGGGTTATTCGTATTCGTTTAAATGTTATCTATTGCGATTGAATGCGAGAGGTGTTTTGAGCCAAGTGAATTCTTTTTAATGAGAGAGTTAGCATCCCAGCGAGAAATGACCCATCGAATCGACATCAAATTGACGTCGAAAACGTATATCGAAAAGTAATTGAAATATTCATCGATCTCGATGGAAATGTGGTATCACTTTCGATGACTTTTCAATTCAGAATAAATCGATTTCGACTCGATATTGATTACTATTTCCTCACTGCAGCTATTATTAGAAACCATAAAACATGATCTTTTTCTTGTATTATACATTAAAATAAATAAATATATTCACATTCCACTACTTATGTGTTTAATAGTATATCGAAAATATATCAAAAATTATCTATTTATTTCTCCCCAATATCTTTATTAGAAGAGCACAAAACTTACAATAGAAATAATTTTTACAATTAATTTATTTATCTAGGTAGAATTGCACATATATGCACATTTATTATTACAAAAATATATTACTTAAGTCTAGATAGAGTTGCATATATATGTATTTATTATCAAAAACATATATTATTTAAGTCGCTAGATAGAGTTGTACATATATGTATTTATAATCGCAAATATATATTATTTAAGTCTAGATAGAGAATATATATTGCACATAATGTATATTTATTATCACAAAAACAAGCACAGTAACAACTGTGCCGCAATCAACACGTAGAACTACGTCTATTAGAATAGAACATACATGGAAGAGGCATTGAACATTGAGTCTGTGTCCGACATCGTAGGGCTACAATTGTCAGTTGACGTAGTTCTACGTTGTTGCTTGCGGCACAGTTGTTACTGTGCCAACAACGTAGAACTACGTCAACTGACAATTGTAGCCCTACGATGTCGGACACAGACTCAATGTTCAATGCCTCTTCCATGTATGTTCTATTCTAATAGACGTAGTTCTACGTGTTGATTGCGGCACAGTTGTTACTGTGCTTGTTTGATTTTTTTTTGTTTATAAATTTTTCTTTATAAGAAATTTCTCAAATTATTAGCATATAATGAATTGGTTAACTTGCATATTTATTCACCCATTCATCCATTCATCCATTCATCCATTCGTTCATTCATTTATTTAATAAATCCATTCATCCAGTCACCCATTCATCTATTCATCCATTCACCCATTTATCCATTCATCCATTCATTCATTCATTTATTTATTTATTAAATCTATTCATCCATTTATTCATCCATTCATCCATTCATTCATTCATTCATTCATCCATTCATCCATTTATTCATTTATTTATTCATTTATTTATAAAATCCATTCATCCATTCACCCATTCATCCATTCACCCATTCATCCATTCACCTATTCATCCATTCATCTATTCATTCATTCATTTATTTATTTATTAAATCCATTCACCCATTCATCCATTCATCCACTCATTTATTTATTTATTTATTTATTAAATCCATTCATCCATTCACCCTTTCATCCATTTACCCATACATCTATTCATCCATTCATTCATTCATTCATTTATTTATTTATTAAATCCATTCACCCATTCATCCATTCATCCATTCATCCATTTATCCATTCATCCATTCATTTATTTATTACTAAATCCATTCATCCATTCACCCATTCATCCATTTACCCATTCATCCATTCATCCATTCATCCATTCATTCATTCATTCATTCATTCATTTATTTATTTATTAAATCTATTCACCCATTCATCTATTCACCCATTCATTCATTCATTTATTTATTTATTAAATCTATTCATCCATTCATTCATTCATTTATTCATTTATTTATTTATTAAATCCATTCATCCATTCATCCATTCATCCATTCATTCATTCATCCATTCATCCATTCATCCATTTATTCATTTATTCCTTATTTATTTATTAAATCATTCATCCATTCACCCATTCATCCATTCATCTATTCATCCATTCATTCATTCATTTATTTATTTATTAATTAAATCCATTCACCCAATTCATCCATTCATCCATTCATCGATTCATTTATTCATCCATTCATTCATTCATTTATTTATTAAATCCATTCACCCATTCATCCATTCATCTATTCATTCATTTATTCATTTATTTATTAATTAAATCCATTCACCCAATTCACCCATTCATCCATTCATCCATTCATCCATTCATCCATTCATTTATTTATTAATCCATTCACCCATTCATTCCATTCATCCATTCATTCATTCATCCATTCATCTATTCATTCATTCATTCATTCATTCATTTATTTATTAAATCCATTCATCCATTCACCCATTCATCCATTCATCCATTCATTCATTTATTTATTTATTTATTAATCCATTCATCCATTCATCCATTCATCCATTCATTCATTCATTCATTCATCCACTCATCCATTCATTCATTTATTTATTAAATCCATTTATCCATTCACCCATTCATCCATTTACCCATTCATTCATTCATTCATTCATTTATTGATTTATTTATTAAATATTCACCTATTCACCTATTCATCCATTCATCCATTCATCATTTATCCATTCATCCATTTATCCATTCATCCATTTATCATTCATCCATTCATTTATTTATTTATTAAATCCATTCATCCATTCACCCATTCATCCATTCACCCATTCATCCATTTATTTATTCATTCATTCATTCATTTATTTATTTATTAAATCCATTCATCCATTCACCCATTCATCCAGTCATCCATTTATCCATTCATTCATTCATTCATTCATGTTATTTATTTATTAAATCCATTCACCCATTCACCCATTCACCCATTCATCCATTCATCCATTCATCTATTCATTCATTCATTTATTTATTAAATTCATTCATCCAGTCACCCATTCATCCATTCATCCATTCACCCATTCATTTATTCATTCATTCATTCATTTATTTATTTATTAATTAAATCCATTCACCCATTCATCCATTCACCCATTCATTCATTCATTTATTTATTTATTTATTAAATCCATTCATCCATTATTCATTCATTTATTTATTTATTAAATTGCGCAAAACATTTAGCTTACATTGAGAGCTTTCAAAAACTATATAATAAAGTATATTTTCCTTTAATATTTTTCGAGAAAAAACGTTGCAAGAAACAAAACTATATAATAAAGTATATTTTCTTTTAATACTTTTTGAGAAAAAACCCATATCGAAAAATTAACCCCGAAAACATTTAGCTTACATTGAGAGCTTTCAAAAACTATATAATAAAGTATATTTTCCTTTAATATTTTTCGAGAAAAAACGTTGCAAGAAAACGTTGCAAGAAAACGTTGCAAGAAAACGTTGCATCTGTGCCTGAATTTACCCCCCCTTACTGTCGACAAAGACGTAGTTCTACGTCAAAACAGATTTGACAGATTGACTTAGTGCAATTAACATAGATTGATTCAGTGTAATTAAGATTTAGGAAAGTTTGTCATTGAATGAAGTTTGTCATTAATGCATTTTTTTACAAAGTCAATTTGTTTAAATTAAAAATAAATTATTAAAAGTAAAAGTAAATGGTTATTTTATATCCCAAGTAAATTGCGCCATAACTTGTTCCTAATATACTGATCATATGTACGTCAAAATATAAATAGTCTTGTATGCAAAATGTAAAAAAAGACATAAATTGTAAACAAATTAATATTAGAATTAGTAGAACAGATGTGTATTTAATTTTCTCTCTTTTATGAGTTTATATTTTTGAAATGTTTGACTTTGAGAATAAAATGTCTGTACAAAATCAACATCTCTAACAATAAGTTAAATAACTGTTGAAATAGATATAATATAAACACTTGCTATGTTAAATTTCATAAATAGCATATAATAATTACTGATATACCCTTATGGAAAAATGCACTCAACTTTCGGTGTAAAAAAAAAACCGTTAAAAAAACACCACAGAAAAACTCTTAAAGTTGGGAGTGATTTCGGACCGCCAATTGAAGGTTAACCATCATTTGAAGGTTAATCTTTAATTGGCGGTTATACCCAATTTTAAGGGTTTTTCTTTGGATGATGGTTAACCTTCAAGTGATAGTTAACCTTTAATTAATGGTTAATCCTTAAAATGACGGTATAAACCCTAAAAATATGAATCCTCAAATGAAAGTAACAATATGGCGTCCCAATGAAAATCTCTTAAGGGCTCCGCTCGCTGAACCGGACTCCTCGCCTCGACTCTCCCTCTCGGACGCTAGCTGCCGCAGCTCTCCCTTTCCTGGCAGTGAGCTCTCCCTGGTGATCCGACTCTCGCTCGGTTGGTCTCCAGAACACGTGCCGCAACGATCAATCCGTTAAGAAAGAGGTAACAGACTCGACACGTTTCGAAGAAACGCAAGCAAGTGCGGCCATGATACCTAACGAGTGAGGAAAGAGGTGGGGCCGGCAGGGGCTCTTTGAGAGTGGCAACTCGCGCATCGCGCCATCTAATATGAAACGATCGGGCGTTGTAAAACGCGAAAAGAATTCGAGCGCAATATCTGAACAAATTATTTAATTTTTAATAAGTCCAATTATTAATATTTATTTTCATAATTGAACTTATTTTTTATTTTGATAAATGTAAATACCTTATTGTATTAATAATTAATATTAATAATTTATTAATTAGTTGCTTAATTTAACTTCTTATTTAATAAATGAGCGGATGTAGTACTGAAAATGTACCTGTTATATAATATTTTAATTTTCAAAATTGTCAAATTACAAACAGGAATTTTGTTGTGACTTTTACAGTTATAAAGTAACTAGAAATGGAAGCCTAAAAAAATTAATATTGTAATGCAATTATTATAATGTTCAAATTATAAATATTTACATTATCCATGTCTGCCAATACAATATAATTTTTTATTCATATTGTATTTTATATAATGGCAAGTTATTATATATTTGACAGGCAAATCAAAATAGCTTCAAATCGATATCGAAATGATGAAATATCGATGTCTTAACAAAAAATACATAATTTGCCTGTTTACAGTCTGGCGCGATGAATGTATGTCACAAATAATCTCTTCTTTTAAAAATGTCATAAAGCACAAACATCGAAATAAGCTTCAAATTTCGAGCATTATTTCGATATGGATGTAATATCGATGATTTCGACGTCAATTTGACGTCGATTCGATAGGTCATTTCTCGCTGGGATTCGATTGAATTCTATTGAATGCGATAGAATGAGAGGAATATTTGAAATGAATTAAATCCTTTTTAGTGAGAGAATTCGCATTCGTTTGAAGGTTATCGATTGCGATTGAATGCGAGGAATATTTTAAGCTAAGTGAATTCTTTTTAATGCGTAAGCTCGTATTTGTTAAAATTTGCTACTCCGAAAGGAGATTCGAATATTTTTTAATGCGTAAGGGCGAAATAATATTATCATAATGAAATAAAATATATACTCGACTGTTTGACAATAAAATTTTGTAGACACATGTTTTTTAGTTTAATTAATAGATAATTAGAAAGACGAAATAATTCTTTGTAATAAGGTGAACATTTATTAGCATTTTCAATTCTTCTCATTTTTTGTAGAACAAATATTGTTTTGTCGTCAAAACGTTGTTAAAAAAGATAAATACATATATATATATATATATATATATTCAATATTTATTGGTTTTCAAAATATAGATTAGAGTATAGTAAAGATTGAGATATATTTTTATTATAATTAATCAGTTAACAGTAAACTTTGAGGAAATTTGGAAAACATTTTTGTGTATTAATGTGCTCATTGAAGTGGAATGTTAATTAACGTTCGATAAATCCTTCAAATATAATATTCTGAGCAGATTGTTAAAAGAAAAAGAATTCAAGTTTGAAAGGCAGACATATATCTTTATTTATTAGACAACTGTTTAGTAGTTTCGAAAAAGTGAAGAAGGAAATTAATAATTAATAAAAAAAACAGTAGTTTCAGAAACTGATAATGAACCTTATTAATAATATGAAGAGATTTACATGCAGACGGTATAAACATTTTTTACTGTAATTCAATAAGGTTTAGTATATTACAAACGTATATTTTCCCTGATAAATCCAACTTTACCATTTTTGATCGAACATCAGAAATAGGAACCATAACACTTTCTGATGTCCTTGATTTTATTTCCCAAATATGACAAATCTTCTCGGTACCAATGGTAATTTGTTCAGTAATAAATTTTTCAATTTCAAACCAACAAATACCGTCCATTCAGCAGACATATATCTTTATTTGGGGCAATTTCTCCAGTTTTTAATTCAATCATTGTATCATCAAGTTTTGTCGAGCGAGTATATTTGACGCTACTGTAAATTTGATTGCGGTGAGAGCATCTGTAGAAAAAATTTCTTTTCCAACGCTTTATCAGCAGCAACTTCCGCTCACCAAAAAAAGTAACATTATTAATGATTTTTGCATTAGCAGTAAAGCGCTTTGTATAAAATATACTCTCGCAAAATTCATTACTATATTAGCAACAGAAAAAGGACGAGGCTTATGTTGTATGGACAATCGTTGCCAGAGTTTTTTTAGTCATTTGTTGTGCAGCACCCTTGGACCATTCAATGCACGTTTTAGAAGATAAATATTTCTCTCAAAAGCAACAGCGGAAGTTGCCCAGAGAGGCCCTGAACGTCGTACACTTTCAACTAAATGCAATAAATTATGGATGTTAAAAGTCATAGCTTCCATACCATAAAGTTGTTCAAATTTGGCAACGAATATCATTAGGTCTTCTTCGCATTTATCAAGTTCAGCCTCAGTTATAAATTCCTTTGATAACGCATACATGGAATTTACAAATAACGCATAATGTTCTGTTACGTCCAACCCCAGGATTAAGATAAAGAAAACTGGGAAGCGAAGGAAAGGCTAACCAGTGGGGTAGGGGTAAGGAAGGACGCAACCAGATGCTTACAAATATCGCTCGCAGGTACACGCTCTGAGGCGCGTGGCGCGAGCCGAACCGCACTTTTATTGGCTCAGGAAGGGTCAACGTCCGTAGAGACGGTAAGACTCCTTCCGTGAGCGGTGCGATCGTCCGGTCCTCTTTCGAGTCAGGGAATTCAATCCCTTTAACTCGGGATCGGACCTAGTGTGACTTTAAGAGGGAGGCAAGGGTGAGGTCTTAAATTAAAGAATAAACGGAGATGTCATTAGCATAAGTATTCGTTTTTATTCGACATGAAGGAAATGTTAACTAGTATGAAGTTCATATGATTTGATACAAAAAAAAGGATGTAATCTAGTATAAAAGAAATAAAATTAACAATAAATGAAAAGCCGGGGGAAAATAAATCGGATACATTTAATGGTGTAAATATCGGACATGACGTAAGGTGTGTGTGTTATTGAATTAAATTAGATACATTGATGAGATGTATATTGTGTAGGATTAAAATGTACATGAATTAATTAGTCTAACAGGGTTTGTAACTTAATCTAATGTGACGACCTCGGGATCCACCTCTTGGTCAGGAATATCAACCGTGGAGGCGGTCGAGGGGGTCGGAGATGGAGCTCGGGACGAGGAGGGGGAAGCGGGGAGGTTTCGAGGAGCAGCGGCTGGGTCAGGGGTTAACGGGGAGGACGCGGTAAGGAGCCACCCGACATACAGGACGAAAAGGTGCGGGATCGTGGCGAGAGGGCAAGACAACGGGGCGATAACCCGCGACAACGGGGCGACTGTGGTGCGAACAACCGGGCTCCTCTGTGAAAGCCGGTAGAGGCGGTTGTAGTGGGGAGGCGCGGAGGACCTGCCGACTCCTGAGGGAAGTCAAGCTCTCTTCGCGCCCGCTTGTTCCGCCGATTTCTCTTTCGCTTAATTGTTCGGAGATTTTGTCCTTGAGGGGATGGAACTTTCGCGTCCACTAAAATGATTTTATTTATTTAGTGGTCGATCTCTCTCAGACCCGGTCGGAAGCATGCAAAAACGCTATAGGTCCAGGGGGTCGGTGAACCAGCCGGGCCCACGACAGCGATGAAGACGGCGGGGTCAAGAGGCCGACAAGTCAGCCAGACCCGCGACAACGTCAACGATCGCCGGGAACCCAATGCCTACACCGACTGACCCAAACCCACGACAATCTACCACGGGGCTCAGGGTGTCAGTAGACCAGCCGAGTCCGCGACAGCAATGAAGACGCCGGGAGTCAAAGGCCGACAAGTCAGCCAGACCCACGACAGCGCCAACGACCGCCGCAAACTCAATACCGATCAACCCAAGGCCACGATCTTAGTAGACCGGTTACAACAAACTCCCGGGGGTCCAACAATTGATAGACCACTTGATAAGAGGACGTTAAGGCGAAGAGAGAAAACAAAAAAAAGAAGAAAAGGAAGGGGAATAAGGAGTTACGAGACTTACTACTTGATGAGTTCCTCGTGGGTGATTTTCTCTTGAAATGAGGCGTCAGTCTGGTCGGTGGGTGAGTCGGATGTTTGGTCGGATCTCTTCCACTGACTTTACACTTGAAATCGTGACTTAAAACGAGCGAGATTGTAAGCCAAAGCTTGGGAGACTGAGAGTAGTTCTGAGGGCGAGTCCTGTGATGTCGTGGTTTATATAGGAAAGTTAAAGGGATGGAAGGGATGAATTTCGTGTGGGATGTATCAGGTTTCATTTTTGGGGACCTCTGGTTGGCGGGATGTTTCTAATTTTTATCTGGAGGATTTCTCATTGGGCGAGACGTTTCTCACCCAAGGGCCAGATCTTAAGTTTTCGCCTATCCTAGAAAGCTAGAGACGGTTATCGATTTTTCCGGTTTTCCATTGGTGAGTCCCCTCGTAAGGCCCCCACTGTCTTATCGGGGGTGCAATCCAGCGATTCTTCCAGTGACTCGTTTGTCGTCGATTCTCCTTTATTAGGGTCCCCTTATTTATCTCGCGACCCTGTTCCAATGTTGGCAGGCGATGCATATCCTTCTAATCTTAATTGTAGTCCTATCACAAACAGAAACCTCCCCCACGTGCCCTTAGATTCTTAAAACCACGTTTTAGATTTCGCCTCTGTTTGTCGGACATTGCGCGGGTGGTTTTGGCACAGGCGCATGATGCAATAAAAGATCCCAAGTAAACTCCATTTGAGATTAAGCCCCCTTTTGGCGCGTCGTGTCGCCGGGTTATAGTTATCGGCCAGACTAACTTGATAAAATTCCGATCGCGTATGCCCCGTCTGTCAATATTCCGTCACCTGGAAGGTTGCTTTTTAGTTACCCAAACAAATAGCTAATTGATAAAAAAAAGGAATGTGAGGAGATCAAAGCTCACTTGCCGATCGATAACCGTCCGTACTCGATTATTATCCTTAAAAGATATCTTAAGTGCTTAATAGGAATTTCCGCCGGAAAAGGGAAATCGTGGAGTTCTCAGGACTTAACAGTTCCATTATTTCATTTGATAATATATTGCGAAGAATAGAATGCTGTTAATAAAACAACCACGCTTTCCATTGCGCAGCTTTCCAATTACTTCTATTAGATCATTTTCCCGGTAATCGATAAAGATCTCGAGGAGGTTTCACGAGGAGCAAAAGGTGATCAATTTGCCTTCGTAGTGATGGTGTCAATAGCTTCAGCTTCAACCATAAATCCCACAATTGTACAGTCACTCCTAAAATTCCATTATGCATTGATCGAGGACAAAACTCCAGACCATGTCTCAAGTAGTCATTTTACAAAACGCTGATCGACCCTTTACTCCTCTTACAAAACTTATTTTTTCTTCCGCAGTAACACATTCTTCATGTGTGACACGTGAGTTCTTAATTCAGGATCCCGTTCTAAGAATGGATACTTAACAAATTACAATGAGTTCCATATTGATACAGTAGCTGCAGCCGTAATAGCCGTTATACGCACCTCGGTTTTGCAAGACAGGCCGAGCTACGAACTCTGCAGTAACAATTAAAGGTGTTAGTAATGTCAAGTGATATTCTTATGAACTCCGTTTTCTGATACGGTAAAGTAATACCTTCTGTATGAAGGAGTAGGGCTTGCTCATTAAAGGCCTCGATAAAAAGATTCATTAATCCGGTTTCGGCTCGTGATCAATTATCATAATACCTACTAATAATACAATTTTATTATCGAATTTTATCGTCAAGATCTATTAGAACAATTTGAAGAGGCCAGAAACCTTTTT